>PVJC01011280.1:0-41765 GCA_004026665.1 Murina feae
GCCAAGCAGGACCCCGGCCCCTGCAGCCTTGCTTTCCTGCTCCCCGGTGCCCCCCAAAGGGCCTGGGAAGCCGCCAAGCAGGCCCCCAACCCCCACTGCCTCTTTCCTGCTCCCTGGTGCCCAGCAAAGGGCCTGGGCAGCCGCCAAGCAGGCCGAGACCCCCCGCCACCTCTTTCCCGCTCCCCGATGCCCCTCAAAGGGCCTGGGGAGCCGCCAAACAGGCCACCAACCCTGCTGCCTCTTTCCCACTCACAGGTCCTGGGTCCTGTGCTGTTCTGCCCTGCAGCCGCTCTGTGCACTCGGGAGGTCCCTCAGCCCAGCCTGTGCCCTCTCATAGTCTGAGACTCCTCTGGGGATATCCACCTGCTGGCGTGCCTGACCAGCCTGGGTGACTGGCTGATGGCTGTCTCCAGGCTGGCCAAGCCCCCCAGGAACGTCCCTCACCCCATTGGGTTGTGGCCAGCGTGGATGACGGGCTGATTGGCGCTTTCAGGCTTTAAGGCAGCCCACAGCTCCTATTGACCCAATGTCCCAGCAAGGCTGGCTGGATGCAGGTTTCTGGGGTTTGTTTATCTTCTATAATTGATGCTGTTCCTTTAAGCTGAGGCCTCCTACTAATGAAGCCTCCTCTCTGCTTCACCTCGCGGCGTCTATAATGAGATAATGTTACTTAGTGCTCAGACCAGGCCTGCTGTTTCCTTCAGCTCCTGAGGATTCTATGATTGTTATTTTGTTGCAAACATGTGTTTTGCTTGAGGATGAGCGGAGCGGAGCAGCTGCAGTTTCACTTTCACTCCTGCTGCAATGGAAGCTGCCATTTACTCAGGTCCGTGAGTGGTGGCCTCCATGTTGGCTGGGCTAATTTGCATACAGTCGCTCTGATTGGCTGGTGAGCGTGGCTTACCCCATCCCGGAGAAACGGTTAATTTCAATATTACACTTTTATTAGTTAAGATTGTCAAAATCAAAACTTCGTTTGCCCTAGCTGGTTTGACTCAGAGGATAGAGCATCAGCTCTTGGACTGAAGGGTCCCAGGTTCGATTCCGGGCAAGGATACATACCTTGGTTGCAGGCTTGATCCCCAGCCCCTGTTGGGGCACTTGTGGGAGGCAACCAATCGATGTGTCTCTCACATCAGTATTTCTGTCTCTCCCCTCTCTGCCACTCTCTCTAAAAATCAATGGAAAAATATCCTCCAGTGAAGATTAACCAAAAACAAACAACAAAAATGGTAGGCTAAGGTACACTTTGCCCCTCACAGAGCCCAGCTGTAGGTGCCCCTGAGAAGCCATGTGCCAGTTTATCCAGCAGGTCCCCTTACGCTGGGCATTTACTGTTTCCAGTATGTGTTAACAGAATGTCAGAGTGAATAGCCTGATTTTTCATTTTTGCCAGTGTAACTGTGGGATAGCTTTCTAGAATTGGGGTTGCCCTTACCCCACAGGGATGGCACCACCTCTTTATCCCGCAGGGTGTGTTGGTTGCTTGCCCCATCCCCACCCACTGTGGTCACATCTGGATTTGGGCCAATCTGATCCATGAGACATGGATCTTGGGGTGGTTTTGGTTTGCATTCCTTTTTTGTCTTTTTTTATTTTTATTTTTGGAGCGGCCGAGCTCTTTTGAATTAGAAGTATTAATTCTAACATTCCTAATTTAAATTATAATTTTGATTGAAAGTGCACTGTTATAAAATTCATCATTTTATCCATTTTAAAGTATCCCAAAACTATACAGTTCAGTGTCATTTAGTATTATTTGCAAGTTGTGCAACAATTACCTATCTAGTTCCAAAACAATTTATCACCCCTCAATAAAACCCCGCACCCACCCATTAGGCAGTCACTGTCATTGTCCCTGACATCCACTATTGGTTTGTCTCAAGTTATATTTTTGAAAATGTTAAGTTATAAATACTTCCTTCCAGTATATATTTTGTCTTTTATTATTCCTGGATTTTAAATCTTATTTGGGAGTGTTTTGCCCACTCCTCAGTTCCAAAGAAATTCACTTATATTTTCTAGTATTTGTTTCATTTTTTATATTTAGCTTTTTGGTCCATTTGGAGTTAAACTGGTGCAGGGGGATATACAGGTCTGGTTTAGTGTTTTTCTAAGTGGCTCACTGTGAGTTGAGTGACAAACCCATCCTCCCTGCTGCCTGAGCTCCCACCGCTCCCGGGCTTGTCCTCGGGCTGGGCCTGAGTCTGGATGTCCCGAGTCTCTGCCCATCTGCCTCTGGTCTGGTTCCTGCCAGTCCCTCCTCATTCCTCTTCTTTTTAAGGGTTTTTCTGGCTGTTTTTTGCTTTTTGGTTTCTCTCATATGAACTTTATAACTAGCTTGTTTATATTTAGAAAAAAACATTCTGGTATTTTTTTTGGTAAGGATTACATTAAATTTATAAGCGTGGAGAACTGTCTTCTCGCCGGAAGCTGGTGTTTCTGCCTACTCGTCCACTTGGGTGTCTTTAGGGTCCTGATTGTCCTCACAGAGGTTTCACACCTGTCTAGCTCACACCTAGAATGTGATCCTTTGCTGCTGTTGGAAATGGGGCACCTCTCCCGGTGTCTTCAACCTGCATGTTCATAGACCACTGATGTGTCCCTTCGCCCCAGTACTCCTGAGTGCCCTCAGCGTCTGAAACGTTACCTTTTTATGCTGGAAATGCCAGCACATTTGGTCCAAGTGAATGACAGAAAGCGGGGCAGGCAGGGTGGCCTTGTGCAGCATTGGTCTGAGGCTGTCCTCTTACTTTCCACCCCCCATCCCTTTCTCCTGCCTGCTCTCTTCCTTCTCTCCACCTGCCAGACCTCACACTGCAAGGCCATTGGGGAAAGGGTGCTGAGCAGAGGCTGAGGGGACAGTGCTGGGGGCTGGGAGGGATAATGGGGACAGTGAGGAAAGCTGTGCCATGGGACCCTTCTTCCTGAGGCTGCACAGGAACTAGGGCTAGACCTTAGCAGTTGTCTGGCTCAACCTGCCTTGTAGAGAAAAGGAAACTGAGGCTGAGAAGCCACAGTGCAGGCCTCCTGTGTCATGTGCCTGTGGCTCAAGCGGGATTCGGATGGGCTGCAGGGGATAGGCCCTGCTGGGGACAGACGGGAGCCAGGCAAAAGGATGGGAATGGCAGGGACTGACGGGGTTTGTGAAGAGTATGGTGACTGGGCACCCTGCTCTTGTTCACCTGTGTGTGTGTGCTGGTGTGTGAGCTCCTGCTTATGACCCACAGAAGCAGAAGGCAGCCGGTCCGGGCAGCCGCAGGAGGACAGGCACACAGACACAGGTCGCCTTCCATTGCTATGACACTTTATTAGAATCGAACACACACCCCGTCCTCGTAGGTCAGGAGTTCATGCATTCACAGGTCAGGTGTGCGGGCCTGGAGCCCAATGCCGGTGCTACAGGTGCCACAGGTGGGGGCACTCTACCGCCAGGAATGGATTAAGCAACAGCACATGAGCCTCATGCTCTGTGGGGTCGGGAAGATCCCACGGCTCCTCTAGCCTTGGCCAGGCCCAAGTCACCTTCAGGTCAAATGTTCTGACTTGGTCACCCTTCGTGGATGGGACCCTGGCGTCAAGGGAGAGTCTGATATTCCCAGCTGCCTTCCTTTTGGGTCTGGGAGGTCACCCCGACCTTCTGGCTCCACAAGAGGCACAACAGAGCAGGGCCACAGGTGGGCACTGAAGGCCAGCTCCAGGCCCAGCGGGGCCTGTGTTCCCACTTCCAGGAGGTCTGGGTGTACAGAGAAGAAGCTCTGCAGGAGGAGGGGCTCTGCGGGAGGAGGGGCTCTGCGGGAGGAGGGTAGTGCCTCGGCCCAGAGCCTCCTGGTTCCAGCGCCAGGTTCATCTTTCTGGCAATAGCACAAAGAAGGCAGCCTTCAGGAAGCGGCCAAAGCTGCAGAGTGCAGTCACAAGCCAATGGGAGTGGAAGCCAGGGTTGCTGCTGACCACACACTTGAGGATGTCAGTCTGCAGGAAGGAAGGGATAGTTGAGAACAGAGCTGGGGAGCGGAGGCCCCAGAGCCTTCCACCCGTGTCAGCCAAATCAACAGGGAGCACTGAGACATGAAGGGAAGGTCTGTGGTCTGGTCGGGACTGAAGGCTCCAGCAGGGACCAAATCCCTCCATGAAGATTCAGATGGTGAGAAGGGAAGGGAGCTCAGGTGGAGAGGAGATACTGGGCCCCATGCCAGGAAGCCACCATTGTCCAGCCCCAGTGGGGCTCCAGTGGGAGGGGGCAGAAGAGGAAAGAGGTCCCTGTGCGGGGAGTCCCACAGCCACGGGAGTCACCTGGAGGCCATACCTCCCCACCCAATGCCCCCTTCAGATGAAACCACAGCCCTTGGCTGCAACCTCAACAGAGGGCTGAGCTCAGCACTCCTGCCAGCGTGTCCCACCTATTTTACAGAGAAAACAGGTCTATGGATGAGGGTGTCCCAGCCCATGCTCAGGGCCCAGCAGCCCCCAAGGTCTGGCTGGGCCAGGTGAGTAGTTAGAGGCATGGAGACAGTGTTGGAGATGACAATGCCATCGCTCACTAGGCACTGGAGCCCCGTGGGGAGGGCAGGGAAGTGCTGGGCCTTTCCTCTCAGGCCTCAACTCCCTCCCCAGGCTGCCTTCTCAGTGCAGGGGCCAGGCAGCAAGTCTTTAGAGCTGGAGTTGGGGGTGGAGGGACAGGTCAACACTGAGGTGGGGCAGCTGGCCAGTCCTGGACTCAGCAGCCCAACCTCACCTGTCCTCCCACCTTTAGCACCACTTCCTTCAGCAACCCTGTGCCCCAAGACCCCACTCACCCATCCACCGCGCCTCCGCAGCCAGGTTGCCAGGGTCTTGCGCACAAATTCCCCGAGGCAATCAACGAGAGCATGAACCATGGCGGGCTGGGCCTGCCGCACACAGTCCACAGCCAGTCCCGCAGCCACCAAGTACAGGGACACCACCTTGCCCCATGTGATGCCTGCAGGGAGAAGATGCTGGTCAGCATAAGGCTGCCAAAACCCTGCTCCAGTCCAGCCCGCGGGGTCCCATGATGGCTGGGGGTGAAACTCAGGGGGCTAGCCCTTATCCACAGCGCCCCCTGAACAGGTTCCTGGCCATCATCTGCTGGTCAGTCCTGCCCACCCTCTGGGTAGTTCTTAGGCAGAGATTTTTGGACTCCACTGCCTAACTGTGCACTTGTGCCAGAGCCCCAGACGACCCTACTCAGCCCCCATCTCCTGGAGGAGGCAATGGGACAGCAAAGTATCCAGCGAAGAGAAAGCAGAGGGTGCTGACTTGCAGCTGGACACAGTGGACAGGAAGAAGCTCTGAGGCACACCTGCCCACCTGTCTGTCCCCCTGAGCACCCTCTCTGTGGGGCAACAGGGTGTTCCATGGGAGGAAGGGCCTTCCCAGACCACCAAGCTGTGTGTGTTGGGGGGTGGGATGGGGGGAAGATAGAGCTGAGAAGAACCACCCAGAGAAGAATGCTTGCACATTATATGGTATGAATTCCCTTAATATATAAAAACATTTTATAAATTAATGAGAAAAAAGCGAAGCCTTTCAAAAGAAATAAGCACAGAATATGAACAGCTGATTCACAAAAGTAAAAACAGAAATAACGCATTAGACATGAAAAAGGCTAATAACCTGAGGGTGCATGACAATGGGACGCAGACCATAGTCCACGAGATCAGATGGCAACATGAGCCCCAGGCAGCTGCAACTTCGCAATGGACACACAGCCACCTGCAGGCTGAGAGGACACGCGGCAGAGACGAAGCCCTTCGATCTACCTACATAGCAGCACAGCTATCGACACGAAACAGAAATCAGCTTGAGCAGATACTTGTTCACTAAGTTCACAGCAGCCTTATTCCCAATCACCAAAAGCTGGAAATGACAAATGCACTAGGGTCATCCAGACAATGGTGTGTGACTTGGCCATAAGGAGTGAGGCATGGACACTCACTGCAGCCTGAACACACCTCCGATGTCCACTCAACAAGAGCAGTGACACCAAGGCCGCCCACATGAGCCCATCTATACGATGTCCAGGAAGCAGGTCTGTGGTTACTGGGACAGGGGTAGGGGGAAGGACAGCTAATGAGCATGCATGTTCCTCCCGATGGTGAAAAACTCTGGGGTGGTGGTGCACAGTGTGAACCCACTACATGCCATGGAATTGTACACTTTAAAATGGCTAGTTGTGTTCTATGAATTTCATCTCAATAAAAACTTGATGAATCAAATCATGTCACTCCCCTGCTTAAAAACCTCCTGTCACTGTTACTTCCCTCTGTCAAAATACGCCCAAGTCCGAACTGCCAGAGCTGGCTCATCCCTCTCAGGCCACGGTTCCCCCACCACCAGGGCTCTAAGGAGGCCCCCTCCTAGCACCACTTAGGCCCTCACACTATGCTCCCCATTTATCAGATGCCACAGGGCACCGGGCCTGGGCCTGTTCCGCTTACAGCTGTGCTTTGGGCACCCCTAGGCTCAGCACTCTCAGGTGCTCAACAGAGAGGGCAGGTGAAGGCTTGATGTGGGCGGTGGGGACAGAGCCCGCCACCTGGCTACAGCCTGGAATCTGAGACCGTGATAGCAGGTTCTGTGGTGCAGTCTGCAGAGAGATGCTAGCTGCCCCCTGAGAGGACAGTGAGTTCCAGGGACATCCTGTTTCCTTCGTGTTTTACCATTTATGGAGATGTAATATCACTACCATGAACTCATCCCTCTAAAGTGAGATACTGTGTTTTAGTCCATTCACAATGTTGTGCAACCGTTTCAGAACATTCTCATCACCCCCATGAGCAGTCACGCCCATCCGCTAGCCCAGACACCTGTCCTGTGGACTTGCCTGTGGTGGACACACACATATAGAATCACTGTGTGTTCCAGCGTGTCTGCCTCCTTTCACTCACCACGCTGTCCAGGCTTATCCAGGTTGAGGTGCATCCTTTCGTGGCCAAATAACATCCCATGGATGGACCACACTCGACTTGCCTACCACTCGGGTGATGGACACTCGAATGGTTGCACCTTCCTGACTCTGAGGAACTTGCTGCCCTGAACATCTGTGCGCCAGTTTGGGTGGACATGTCCTCATGGCTCCGGCTCTCATGCCACCTGCCTTACAGACTCTGGCACTCGTCCAAGCATCTCTTCCCATTCCTGCCAGCAACTTATGGGGCTTCCGACTCTTCCGAGCCTCACCAACACATGTGCTACCTGATGCTCTTACCTAAGCCCTCCCAGGTGCCAAAGGGTGTCTCTGGTGGTTTTGGTGTGCGTCTTACTAATGATCTTTTCGTGGGCTTACTGGCCATTTGTACATCTTCCCTGGGAAAATGTCTGTTCAGATCCTTTGTTCATTTTTAACCTGGGTTGTCTTTTTAGTACTTTTTCTAGGAGTTCTTATTTTCTGATTCTTCTGTGGTAAAATAATTTGCTCTTGTGATAAGGGAAAAAATGCAAACTCTTGCCAACTGTTAATCTGGGAGGGAAAAATTAGTTTCTCCACTGAAGTGAATTAAGAAGCCCAAAGCTGCCTCTCCCTTGGAGCGGGCTTGACCATGTAGAAGCCAGCGTGGGAATTTGCCCTACAGTCCTGGAGCTGCCCACAGCACCGGCACAGCCCCTGCCCCAGCCCAACCAGAGCAAGCCAGGCCCAGTGGAGAAAGAAGGGGAGCCCAGCCCGCGGGTCAGCCTGCGCAAGGCCTGGCAGCAGCTTGGCAAGAGCCAAGGGCAGAGAGGGACAAGGGCCAGCAACTGCCTGGTGGCCGGGCTCACCCTGTGGTGAAAGGGTCCAAGGACCCCAAGGGCTGGGGACAAGAGGTGACAAGGAGCCCACAGGCAATGAGCAGGAGGGCACCTCTCAGGCCTGTCCCCGCCCTGGGCGAGGCTGGGTAAGCGAGGGTAGGATGCTCTGGCCCCTCACACACACACACAACCAACAGGGACCAGGCCCCCGCCTCCCTGCTCAGTCCCAACCACTAGCAGGCCAGAGCTGCCTTCTCACAGATGAACCTTCCTTTTAAAGCCAGCCTTGGGCTCGTAAACCAGCTGCCTGACAGCCTGGAGACAGACAAGGCGGCCACCCACACACCGGCATCGGGCCAGGGACGTGGGAGTCCAGGAAGGGCCAAAGGCAGGCGTCAGCCCAGGACACCCACCTCGCCCTCCTGCTTTCTCCATGGCCCCACCCACCTCACCCTCCACAAGGTGCCTGACAGGTTACACTCCCTCCACCCACCAGGGCTTCCCAGGACCCGGGTCGGCACTGGGAGAACATTCTAGAGGAATGCATCCCAGCCCACCCAGACACCCCCTCATGCCGTCTTCACAGTGGTGGCCCTGGAGGCTGGACTCTGCAGCTGGCAGCCCCCAGTCCGGACCAGTCCTATGTCCCATGTCTCGCTGCCACACTTGCCACAACTAAGAGAGGCCTACAACTCAGGCCCTGCTCTGTCCCTGGTCGTCTGGCCAAGTGAAACCCAAGTTCCACGGGACATGTGCAGGACTCCCCGGCCCCAACCAGCCCGATGAGGACTTCAGGTCACTGCAGCCCTAGCTAACGTCCAGCAAGAACCATGTGAGGCCCTGTGTCAGCTGCCTGGCAGTCCCCCCGTTTCACCAAGAGAGCAGCACAGCCCTAGCCCCGGCCCCGGCCCTGACCCCAGGGCCACACTGGCATTGTTGGCTTCCTGGGCTGATGCAGACTTACCTGCAACAAAGATCTGGGCCGCCACAGCCAGGAAGGCGTCCGTCACCACGCTCTCGGAGTGCAGGGAGATGTTCAGCTGGCGTGCCACGTTGCGGTAGATACTGGGCCGAATCAGCTCCAGCTCATCCCCTGCAGTCACATGAGTGGGTCAGAGGGCTCCATATCTGCCGGACCCCAGCCCTGTCACATGGGCCTGGAGCCAGCCCACTCCTCAGCCCCACAGCCACAGCTGTTTGGAGGCCCTTCCTGCACTGACTGGCCTATATCTCCCCACTCAGCCCCTGGGGAGAGGAAGACCAGGGAGGTGGGGTGGGCCCTCTCAGAACCTGCCTCTGTGGCCCACCCCTTCTGATGAGCCAGCTCCCCGTCTCTCCCCCCCCACCCCCTCCCCCAACCTAAGGCCAACCCGGCTGGGCCTGTGGGGTGGGAATCCCGGGAGGAGCATGGGCCGTGCCTGATGGGTGACTCATGGCCCACAGCGAGCTGCCCGGGCAGCAGGCAGACAGGGCAAGCAGCCAGACCCAACAAGGGCAGGGACTTCGACCCACACAGGTGGGCAGCCCTGGCCACCGCCTCAGAGGCCACTCTCACTCAGGCCCCAGCACCACTTGGTGAACCAAGAAACTGAGGCATCATCCGGGGCCTCCAGCACTGCCGAGCTCCAACTGTGCTTGTGCCAAGTGGGTGTGTGCCTGGGCGGCCATGCTGCGGAGGACAGGCCCTGTCACCAGCCCTGCCTGCCGCCTGTGCTCCCTGCAGCGCCCCTGGCAGCGACGTGCCGGGAATTCCACAGGCTCGTACTGGGTGTCTCTCAGCCCACCTCTCCAGCCAAAGCAAACAGGGAAACGCCGACTGGACAGTCCTGGCCGATAAGGACGCCAGAGTCATCCCTGCAGCCAGCTGCACACTATCTAATTAATTAAGATCTGGAACCAAGCAGCACTGAGGCGGGGTGATGAGGGGGCATGGAAATTCCCAGGGCTGGCCTGGCTGCTCCCACAGAGACCTTGGGGGCTGCTGGGGAATTATCCCAAGAGACTGACCGTGGGGAGTGACCCAGCTTCTTCCTGTGTGCGCTGTCCCCAGAGCTGGGCGTTCGCTGAGGAGGGGCTGGGGGTAGGGAGGCAGCAGCAGGCCCAGGGCAGGATGCAGGGAATGAAACACACACGCTCACTCTGGGGACCCAAGTTACCTCCCTCCAAGGCCCCCTCCGCCATCTGGCAGGGGCTGTGCCCCAGGGACTGGATGTGGCCGGGCTGCACACTGGGAAAGGGCCTTGAAGGCCGAGCTTGTGAGAGGGCCAGTGCAAGTACTCAGGCCCAGGCCCAAAGGATGGGGTCTCAGAGTGGAACGGAGGACTGAAGAGACAAAAATGAGCCCTTCAGATCTGCAGAGTGCAAAGCAGGGCTTTTCAGACGAGCTTAAACAGCAAGGACACCAGGCCTAGCTACGGAGGGGCAGCCCTACAAGGCCAGGGCCAGGTTGCAGAGCAAGCCCGACAGACAGAACTTCTCCAAGCCCTGCCAGGGGTCCCCTAGAGTCTAGAAGGGGCCTCTCTGTGTCACCCCCACAGCCCAGCTAGAAGAAACAGCAGTGGGCAGCTGGCCTCACGGGAGTCCAGGCGCTCCAGACCCTGACTGATCCCCAAACCACTTGCTCTCCACACCCGCGGCCCAGGTGGGACACCTCTTCCGGAGCCCTGCACGAGCCCCCACGGAATCTGTATCTCTCTCACACACTCCGGGGAGGCAAGATACAGATACAGCCCTACTCCCAGGGGCCACACAAAACAGGGACAAGCAGACACGAGTGTCAGCCTCTTCCCACACTTGGCTTGGAGAGGACTGGTCAGGGTCCATCTTCGCTGCCTCTTGCTCTCCAAGTGCCCACTCCCAGAACAGAGAATGGCTGGAGGTCAGGACCTCAGCGCCCACTGTGAGGGGTCCAGACCCACGGTGGTGTCAGCTATGCTGGGCACCCAGTTCTGGGGGGGGAGGGGGGTTTGATGGCCTCCAAATCAAGAGGAAAGAGCAGCAGACGGCAGGGTTTCAGCCAGTAACTAAAAGGACCTATTTTCCAAAATAAACATCGGCATGTGGTCCGACCAAAGATATTTGTGCCCAGCTGAGTACAAGGGTCACTGGAAATGTAGCCACAAAACGTTATTCTTCCTACAGCTTTCTATCCTTTATGGCCAGACTGTCTGAAATCTGAGCTGAGCAGACAAGTTGGGGGAGGTCTGTAGTGTGCAGGGAGCCCCTGAGAGGGGTAAATTCAGGGCAGTGAGAGAGAGGGAGAGCACCGCCTGGGTAGCCTGCTTCTATGCATGACTAACCCCTAACCCCGCCCCCTCTCGGCCCCAGAGGGAGGTTGAGGCCCAGAAGTGGAGGGTACTGGCCAGGTCACCCCGTGGGCGGGTCACTGTGGAGACAGCTGTACCCTAAGGCGCAGTGGGTCCAACCCAGCGGACCAGCTCAGAAGGCGCAGTCTGGGGACCCATCCCGCCTGGCCCCACACTCACCCAGGCGCAGCAGCACCGTGCACACCTCTGCTAGGCGGCCGCCCGGGGCGAGCGCGGCGCGCTCGGGCGCGCTCCAGGAGAGGCCGGCGCGCAGGAGCCGAGCGTGCACGAACTCCCGGCCGAGCGCCTTAGCTTGGGCCACCAGCTCCTTGTCGGTGGGCGAGCGGTCAAAGGCGTCCATGATCTCCGCGGCAAAAACCGAAGAGCGCCGCAGCACCTCCATGGCGGGGACGCGGGAGGGGGGCGCCGCACCTGCGGGCAGACAGCGCTCAGCCCGGCCCGCCCGGCCCGGCTGGCAGAGGGCGAGGCCGGCCGCGCGAGGAGGGCGGGAAGGGGCGCGGGGTGCACCTCGATCGAGTCCGCGCACCAGGCCGGGGCGCACGGAAAGACCGGCCGGGTACAGCTCCAGGGAAGGGCTGCGGCCAGCAGAGGGTAACCGTACGTTTCTCGGCCCCAAGTCTTTTAAAAACACGGAGTCATTCTTTTAGATTCCGGATTAAGTAACAAAGACCCCCCGCGGCTGGGGGGAATAAAAGGCCGAGGGGAAATGGCGATTTGCTCTGGGGCCGCCGTGCTCGCGCTCCAAGAGGAGTGCACGGCAGGCGGAGGCGCGGACGGGAGGCACAGCCCAGCCTGCTCCGAGCTAGCCGGGACCCCAGCCCAGCCTCAACCCCGGCGCCCCGCCGCGCCATCCTCGGGGTTCGTCCCTGGCCGGGCCGCTCCCGGGCGCGTCTGCCTGGGGAGGGACGCCGCGCGCGCCCCGCTCACCTCTCCCGCCGCATGTCGCGGGCGCGGGGGCCCAGGAGTTGTTCTGGCTTCAGGATCTGCGCGCCGCCGTCGCCGGCGATCCGGATCCTAACATTCAAACCTTCTAGGACGCGGGCACGCCCCGGCGCCCGCCCGCCCGCCGGGTCCGCGCCTGAGCCCGGCTGGAGCGCGGAGTGCGCGGGGCCTCGTGCGCTCCGAGGGCTGCGGCGGCGGCGGCGGGGGGTAGGGGAGCGCGGGGCGCACCGCACGACTCTCCGCCTGCGAAAGGCGAGGCTTGGGGCTTCGCCTTCTAAGGAAAAGGCAACCCCCGGGGCGGAGCCGCGCGGGAGCTTCCCCGCTTAAGGAGGCCTGAGTGAGTTCCCGCTCAGGGAGGGCAGGAGCTGCCCCGCATGGCCCAGTGATTAGGACCTAGCTGGGGTCTCAGCCACCTGCGTTCACATCCGGCCACATTTTCTTATTGATTCCTAGAGTTCTTTATATATTCAGGATCATCCTGGACACTTGGGTTTGTCTTAGAGATGGACCCGGGGATTTTCATTGTATTGAAGAGACTGCAAATACTTTGTGCTATTCTGTGGTTGCTATTGATTATAACGAAAAGGAGTTATTCTCAATGAAGTACAACTTATCATTCTTTTCCCTTATGGTTAAGGCCTTTCCATAATGATATTGTATGTTTTCTTTTTGAAGTGTAATTGTTTTAGCGTTCACATAGTGATGGACCACATTAATTCTTATGAATGGTGTGGTAAGGGGTCAGAGCTCATGTATTTTCCATGTGTGTATCCAGTTAACCCAGCATTATTTATTGAAAGACCATTTCCCCCACTGAATTGGGAAAGAGTCCCCATAATAAACAAGTGGTGTATATGTGAAGATCTGTTCTGGACTCTTCTATCCCACTATTTATTTCTCTATCCTTGAACTAACACAGCCCAGTTCAAAGAACAGGATTGACCAACTTGTCCCAATTCACACCAACACAGACAATAGAATACATGTTCTTTACCTGTGCACATAGGATATTAACCAAAATAAACCAAATCCTGGGCTATATAGTTGTTAACAAATTTCTAAGGATTGAAATCATACAATTGTGTTCTCTCAGCATTAATTTAAAACTTAATAATAATAAAACTATTAGAAAGCCTCCAAGTGCTTGGAAATTAAACATTACACTTGTAAATAATCAATGGGTCAACTAGTAAATCACAAGAGAAGTTGCAAAACACTTTGAAGTGAACAGTAATGAAAATGTGGGATGCAGGTGAAGCAATGCTTAAAGGAAAATTTATAGCTTTAGAAGAATGACTAAAAATTAATGCTCTAAGTTCCAACTCAAGAAGCTAGGAAAAAAAATCCAAGCCAAAGGTGAAAAAAGTAAGATCAGAAATTAATAAAAGCAAAAATTAAAGAAAATGTAACAAAACCAAAAATTGTTATTTGAAGAGATTAATGGAAATGATAAACCCCTGGATATGGGTAAGAACTTCCAACCCCCTCTCCCACACACACACACACCAATTCTAATATCAGGAATGAAAAAGAGGACATCACCACATGTATTACAAACATTATAAACATAGCAAAAGGATAGTATGAGCAACTTGGACAGTAAGTGTGAAATTTAAATGAAATGCAATCAAAACTGATACTAAATTAAATTTTCTTAATCCGTAATTTAAAATTTTCTTGCAAAGAAAATTCTAGGTTCAGATGGTTTCATTGACAAATTCTTCTAAATAGTTGAAGAAATATCACCAACCGTGTACAATCTGTCCAAAGAATCGAAAACGATGGAGCCTTTCCCAGCTTATTTTGTAAGGCCAACATAACATTGACTCCAAACCTGTCAAGAACATTAGAAGATATTAGGAAAGCTACCAAACCTCTGCCTGCCTTGGTATCCCCCACCCACAGGACAGAAAATAACGTCTATCTCCTCTGGTTGTTGAGAAGACTGAACTACTTAATATGTGTAAAAAAAAAAGTGTAGTAAGTGCTCAGTAATTTTTGTGTTTGTGTGCTCAGAAATGTTCAGCTGTTTTTGTAGAACAGCCACAGAACTCTAAAATATGAGCATGCACTCTCCTGTTCTCTTTGATGCATAGAGCACCAGGACAGAGCCTGCCTCTGGTGTTTCTGAAGAGCACTCAGGCTTGGAGGTCTTTATGTTTTATAGATGGAAATATGGGACTTGCCCAGAATGGCTGCAGGATGAGGCATAGCCAGATTGTGAACTTGAGTCTGACTCCAGGGCCCCTGGAAGGCAACTCTGGAAGGAGAAGCATCTGTGCCTGTGGATCCCTGACAACACCCCTTCACCCCCACCTCATATGTGCGAAGTGTGGCCTCAGGGAACTTCCGGTCCCATTCACAGCCTCAGTTTTCTCCAGACAAAATGAGACCTGGCTCTCTGTTTTCTTGGTCCCAGGGCGTGGAAGGGTATAGAAAGACTTCCTGGGCTCTGACCTGCAAGTGACAAATCACTGAGTAACCCATAGTGTCAGGGCCCCCTCAGTCCAGGAGCTGCAGGCTGGACACCAGCCATGCCTGACACCAGGGGATGTCTTCCTGGACATTCCAGATCAGATAAAGCCGAGTCCCAGTCAATACTGAATATTGACAGCAGTAAGCAACTGAACAGGCCCAAGTATTTACCAAGAGGGGAGCAGTTAGACCCATCTGTAGTACCCGGACCAGTCTTATCCAGACCTTTAAAAGCTCAGGCCCTGCTAGAATCACTTGAGGTCTACCTCCCCTTGAGGCTGGAGGAGGCTGGCCTGACCTGCCCAGCTCAATCCCAGCCCCCAAGTCCCCCTAGGGTACTCAGACATTCTTCCAATGACCTTGGTCCTGATTTTCTGCCTCTTAGAATTCCTGTTCTCCACTCTTATCTTGCATCTGAGCTTTCTATCTGCTCTGGGGCTGACCCAGCGTAGAACTTGGTCCCTGGTAGGTAAGGAGTCTTCTGAGTGCTCACAGCCCAATTGACTTGAGCACAGGAGGTCTGTGGAATTGTGTGACTGAAATGTCCAGGTACACGTGCCCTGGTGTCAAGCATGGCTGGGTCCAGGAGTCCCCCTTTCCGTCTGAGGGTCTGTCTGTGCTCCTTCCTGATGGCTTTGCTCTCAGGCAACTTGTCCCCAAGTGATTGCAGACTAATGCCTCTGGCTTCCTGTCTACCCCTCCACACACACACATAATTCAACCTTTCCCAGTGGAAAAAAGACACTCTTTCTAGGTAGCTCCTGGGGGTGCCCTGCGACCGGCAGCTTCTGTCCTTTACCCATTACTGAACCAGCTGAGGCTGGAAGCGGGATGGGTGCCCCATTGTCAGTCCTGGTCACAAATCTGGCCCTGGAGGGGGTACAGGGCCCTTCAGTGCCCCATCAGCATGGATGAGGGTGAGGCTACCATGGGAGGTGATAGAAGACAGATTCTGGCTTTCTGTAGAGACCTGCTCAAGGCTATGGTATGGTTCCCAATTTGGGGAGCAGGTCTATAACTCAGTGATGCCAGGTTTGTAAAGTGAGTGGCAATACCTACCTCAGATGTGGTCGGGGGTCCCTGCCTGGTCCCCCTATAAGCCATTCAGGAAGACAGACACATGCAGGATGGTGTCCCCTACTCCAGAACACCTTGTCTACACCACTGCTGCCTCTTCCTGGCCTGGCCCTAGAGGGAAGTGAGTGGCCAGAGTTTGCAGAGGTGTGGACTGGAGGGAAGGGGTGTGGAGAGGTGTGGACATGAGAAAGCTGAATGCAGGGCTTGCTGTGGGTGGAAGGGAAGGTTTGGGCCGTATTCTGGGTGGGAATCTGGGTCTCTGGATCATGTCCCTGACTTTCAGGCTGTGATGCTTGTGTAGGCAAGTCTGTGTGCTTCATGAGCGCTGTGTGCAGGCTGGGGACACGATGCTCACTCTCGGGGGACCCATAGCTGGGTGAGCCTTTACCATAGCAACTTCACTCTCCTTCAAAATCTATTCCAAGAGCTGCTAGCACCGGTCCAGGCCACCACTCTCTACTCTGGATGGCCTCCCTCTGCCCCCACCCCTCCAGTTCCCCCTGTGTTCTTTCAGAACCAACCAGTGCCGCCCTGCGCCCCCCCCCACCTGTTTCCGCTTCCAAGGGAAACTAGAGCCGCCCCCACCTTGGAGCCTCCTCTCCCCTCCCCACTCCTTGCTCTCAGGTTCTAGTCAAGTACCTCAGAGATGCCCCAGGGCCCTCAAACTCGCTGTTCCTTCTTCCCTGGATTTGCTCAGAGGGGCCCCTCCTGCCCGCTGCTGCCCCCACTACTAAAGCATCCCACTCACACATCATCTCTAGGTAAAGCAGGTACCTAAGGGGGAGCATAGGACCAGCAGGGCTAAGGGACATGAGTTGGAGCCCCCAGGTCTGCAGTTCAGACCCCACTGCTGCTGGACATTCTTAGTTTTGTCCTACCTCTGGGCAGATGTCCACCTCGGGTTTCCTCTCTTTTTATTTTTTTTAATATATTTTATTGATTTTTTAACAGAGAGGAAGGGAGAGAGATAGAGAGAAACATCGATCAGCTGCCTCCTGCACACTCCCCACTGAGGATGTGCCCACAACCAACGTACATGCACTTGACCGGAATCGAACCCGGGACCTTTCAGTCCCCAGGCCAACGCTCTATCCACTGAGCCAAAGGGGTCAGGGCTCGGGTCTCCTCTCTTTTCCTCGGTGTGTCCCCTGAACCCCAGAGCAGAGCCTGTGCTGAGCACCTCTGTGGACTGAGCCCTGAGCAGGAGCTGCTGTGACTGTGGCCCCCACCCCTTGCAGTGCCCCCCCCCCCAAGATATCGCCCTTTTTCTAAACCCACGTCCTTCTTGCCTCTTTTCTCTTGAGGTCCTGGACGTCCACCAGTACCAATCACAGCAATGGGGGCGTGGCCATAAGTGACAGAAAATCAACTTCCACACTGGAGGGCCTTCCGGGCAGAGAACATGGTGGTGGTGGTGGTGGAGTGGTGCTCCCAGCACCAGCCTCTCCACAGCGAAGGAGATGGGGACTCTGACCTAAAATTTATGGTGTCCTGCTCTCTGGAGACCATGAGAATCCCAGAAACGAAGCGAATGAAGTGCTCAAGTGGACAGTGATCTGCATCCCTGTGGCTCACCGGCCTCAGATAAGGTCATTGCACTGCCAGGGCACACTGCGCCAGGAGGGATCCTCAGAGGCTGCAGGGGAGCTGGCCCCCTGGGTGTTGCCCCTTGAGTAACCCCCACCCACCCTGGGGACAAGGGGCAAGGACTATGCATAGCCCACACAGGTCAGAGTTTCACCCCAATTTCCCAAGGTGCTACCATGGGGACAGGGAACCCTCACTGCCCCTCATGAGAGCTGTGTGGGGCAGAGGCTAGGGGACAGGGGCCCTTGGGGGTTGGCTCTGCTCTTGAAGGTGGGTGTCCCTTCCCTGCTCTCCCTGAGTAACAGGACATGATCAGATGGGGTTGGGTGACATGGCAGCACCTGGAAGCTTTCTGGGGCTGTCAACCCCGTTTGCCCAGGCCATGCCCTGGGCCAGTCCTTCCCGTGTATTTTTTGCCAGA
Organism: Murina feae; assembly: GCA_004026665.1. NCBI lineage: Eukaryota > Metazoa > Chordata > Mammalia > Chiroptera > Vespertilionidae > Murina > Murina feae. Next base: position 17,575 of record PVJC01011280.1, read on the forward strand.
AGCTCATGGTTCTTCAGGAGGGATCCGAGCTCAGACCAGAAGGGTTTTGTACAATCTTGGTTGAGTGCTTGGCAAGACCCAGAGGGCAGTGCAGCAGGCAGGAGACCCCACCCGATGCACCTGGCCCTCGCCCACTCCCCCCACCCCCAGGGCCTGGAAGTGTGGGCGCCTGTCAAGGAGGCTCCTCAGTCGGGAGGAATTGGTCTTCATCTCATGAGTTTTCTCCTCATCTTTGGTCATTTTGCTACTTGGTCTATTTACTGTGTTGTTTTATTTCAGTTCACGTTTTAATGCCCACGTCTCTGGCTGGAGACACAGCATTGCCTCTCTGAGACACGAGCCACACATTCCAGGCCTCCAACTGGTCGCTCACCTGTGTCTCCCTGGCAGCAGTAGTGAGTGAGTTCCTCCTTCAGTTGGGCTGGTGTTTCCTGCTAATTGGGATATGTGCCAGCAGCACGACCACCCCAAAGTGGTCTTGTCCTATTCCCTGTGGATGTGCCACCTCATATAGCAAAAGAGAAATTGCAGGTGTGATCCGATCATGGATCTCAGGAAGAAGAGATCATTCTGGGCCTAATGTCACAAAAGTAACAGGACAGAATGAGGGGTAGCTCAGAGAAAAGCAGGGTCAGAGATTCACCGGGCTGGCTGTGAGGTTGGAGGAGGGGCCACGAATCAAGGGATGCAGGCAGTTTCTAGAAGCTGCAAAAGGCCAGGAAACAGACTCTCCCTGGAGCCTCCGAAGGAACCAGGGCGGACTTCTGCCCTCCAGAACATTGGATACATGTGTGTTGTCTATAGCCACTCGGTGGTTGTCATCTGTGGCAGCAGCCACAGGAACTCCCGGGCGTGGCCTCCTGTGTGAGCTCACCTGGTTCAGGTTCCTCATCCTGCTTGGAAGGCAGGGCCAGCGTGCTGGGTGCTTTGGGGCTGGCCCTCTGCCCCCTCCCCCGCCCCCCGTGAAACCTAGTCATGCAGTCATACACACTCATGTGATAAATTCTGGAAAATATAGAAAAAACATAAAGAATTCGCACAAAAGATTCATAATTGGGCTCACAGGTAGTCACTGTAAATGGTTTAATATATTTTTATCCAACCACAGGAGGAAAAAGATAATGAGAAGGAGGGAGCTGGGTTGTAGCTGTTTCTGTTTTCCCACTGTATTGTCGCCTGTGAGAACCTCCCCAGCTCATTACGAGTCTCCACAAATGGTAGTTTGATGACTACACTCTGCTCCTCTGTGGCTGTGTCACTTGGTTATTTATAACACTGGGTATGTTTAACTTGTTTGTGCTTTTCCACTATTGAACTAAATCATGTGCTTCTGATCACTTTCTTAGCATTGCTGCTCAGAAGTGGTTTCCAGGTCAGTGGGAAGGGATGTTTAAAAAAATATATCTATTTATTGATTTCAGGGAAGAAGGGAGAGGGAGAGAGAGATAGAAACATCAATGATGAGAGAGAATCATTGATCAGCTGCCTCCTGCACGTCCCACACTAGGGATCAAGCCCATAACCCAGGCATGTGCCCTGACTGGGAATCAAACTGTGACTTCCTGTTTCATAGGTTGACACTCAACGATTGAGCCACGCTGGCCAGCACGGGAGGGGGCATTTTTAAAACTCCGCATCATGACATGTTTGGGCCCTGGTGGGGTAGCTCAGTTGGCAACCTTTCAGACCTCATGGATCACCGGTTGGCGACCGCTGGGTTAGAGCATTGTCCGGATACACCAAGGTTTCGGGTTCAATCTCCAATCCGGGCACATACAAGAAACAACCAATGAATGCATGAACGGGTGGACCGACAAATCGACGTCTCCCTTTCTCTCTCTCTCTCTCTCTCTCTCTCTCTCTCTCTCTCTCTCTCTCTCTCTCTCCAAGTTACCAAATAAAAAGAAATTTTAAAAAAAGTGTGTGGGGGACAGCGTGGTCCCTGTGGAACCCCATTGCAAATGTTCGAACACCAGAACAGGGAAAGGACTTTGAGCTCCATGGGATGGGCATGAGGCAAAGCGAGTGTCTGGTCTGCAGCCAGAAAGATAGTACTGCTGCCTGTTGGGGGGCTGGGGCTGGGCGGCACCCGAAAGCACCCACCCTTCACTAACCTGGGTTTGAATGTTTCCAAAACTTACATTCACTCTTAGAAGGTGAAGATTTGTTGTCTGTGAGAATAGAGAGAAGGTGACCGAGGCCTCGAGGTGTGTGACGTGTGACAGGGTGTGAGATGGAGTGGCTTACCTTTAGGCCACCTGGATGTGGGTGGGTCTGCCTGGAGCCGGTGCTCCCCTGGTTCTGTGAAGGACACATGAGCGAATCCTTGAGCACGCACTTAGCAAACACTGCGTGACCCAGCATGTGCTGCCTTCAAAGTGCCAGAATGGCACCCAGCCTGGGCTTGAGGACCCTAACTCGGCCATCCCCATGGTAGGTGACCTCCCCATGCACCCAGGGAGGGCTAGGGTCATTCATTCATCTCTTTGCTGAACGTTTATGAGGTGCCCACTCTGCAGGGCCTCACTGGACACGGGAGGCATGGTGGCTGGCACACTGGCTGGGGCACAGTGCCCTGGGGCGAGACAGACTTCTCTCAGGATTACACAGCTCTCTAGGAAAGGGGCTGCGGTCTGCTGGGGGAAGGCAACAGGGCAGGGCCTGAGGCTGTGTGAGCTCTGAGGACCCGAGGGTGGGCACTGTGGATGAGGATGGGGGGGGGAGGTCTCATTATGGGACAGAACACCACACAGGTGCTGTGCCCCAAAGCTACCAAACCCTCCAGAGCCACACTGTCTCCTCAGCACCTGCACTAAGGCAGCTGAGTGTGCTGGAGGGAGACACTGAGGCTGGATCCGAGGGGGCTGGCAAGCAGGGAGGGAGGATTCGGGGAGCAGGAGGCGGAGGAGGCACGGGCAGCAGGTGGGTCAGGAAGGCAGGGCCTGGCCTGAGAGAGGGCAGCACTGACTCCTTGGAGGCAGAGACATCTGGGCACCCACGTGCCCTCCTGCACTGGCTGCAGTGTGGAAAGGCCCCTGGTCTTGGCCCCATGGCCTCAAGTTAGTGAAGGGCTCCCCCTTTACAAGGCCCTAAAAATCATACAGGTTTTTCCTCTTGGCTGCAATCACAGATCCCGATTAACCCAGCGCTCTCCAGTCTGTTACAAGGGTGGACCTGCTAGCCAGCCAGGTACTCGAAGAGAGACAGTTTGGGGGCAGCTGTGCATTCTGTGTCCCAAACCCACAAAGCAGTGGTTCCTGTAGTGGATCCCCCTGAGGCTGAACTGGGGACCAGGGCTCCCCTTCCCAGGGGCCTGCAGCCTGCCTGTGCTTGAGGGACAGGAGCAGGCCCTGTTCAGACACCGGAAGGGACAATAGCCAGTGGGCCCTTTTCCTCCTGTTGGACGCTGGTTTTTCCCTGACAAGCTCTTTTTCTGTTGCCTTTTCCCCTTTCCTGAGATCTGGAGGCCTTTTCTGCACAAATATGTTGTTTTGAAACACTGTGTATTGTTCTGAGATTTCAAAGTCATGGCCAGCAGCCAAAGACAACATATTTTTGTGACTATACCAGTAAAACCTGGTCACTAAAGTATACTTGCAAAAATCAGAAAAGCATATAAGAAGGAAAATTGTAAAGTCATAGTGCTGTGTAGAGATAAGGAATGTGGATATTTTGGCCTGCTTCCTCCCCATTCAAAATAATGTACACACATTTATACAGAATCCCTGTGCAGCTCTGAAACTGGGTTTTTACCTAACACTGGGTCCTGGGTGTGGTCCCATGCCCCCTGACACTCACAGTGGCTGTGCAGTGTTCTGTCCCATAATGAGACCCCCACCCCACATTCTGTCCACAAACACACACGCATGGGACGCTCCTGACCTCCTGACACACCCCTCACACCTCTGCCTGGGTCCTGGTTCAGGGATGTCCCTTGGGGGACCCTCTCCCAGGGAAAAGGGGAAGTTGAGGACTAGGCAGTTTCTCCCAGCCTGCCTCCCCGACACAGGCTGTGTTCCTGACTCTCAAGGGGAGACAGTTCAGTCCCAGTGTTGGTGGGAAGAGCCTTATTCTGGACAGAAACTTCCAGGATGCCTCATCCCTACCGCAGACCCCAAACCCAGGCTCCCAGCAGAGTTCTGATCCCAGGGTCACCGAGGGCGAGAAGACACTGTGTTTTACTTGGGGCCACTGGGCCTGGAGGACGCCCAGGAGAATCTGAACTCTTGTGGCAGAGAAGCCCCTCCAAGGGGGTCAGCAGTAAGCCTCCTCCTCCTGGCCCCTCCCCAACAAGCATGGCCGAGTGGTGGAGATGGGCCTGGGGGGTGCCCAGCCTCTGAAGTTCAGAAGATGCCCCAGGCCCCCCCCCCAGGCATCTTTTCTTTCCCACCCAGGTGTTGAGAACCTGGTACCCTTGGCTCTTCCCACCCCTCACCCTGCACCGAGGTGGCCTCCTTCAAGCTGCAGCCCCTCCCCAACCTGAGCCTGCTGCCAGCCCCTCATGAGGACCTGTGTCCCCCAACCCCTGGGTGCTGCTTTGCTTGACTTTCTCCCCACCATTCTCTTCCCTGCAGGTGTCCCAAGCTAAAGGGGTCTGTCACCCTGCGCACAAGAAAGCCCAAGCAAGCGAGGACAGGAGTCTGTGGCCCCTGGGGTCACAGGGGACCTCAGGCTCAAGGACTTGGCTCCCCCAGGACTTCCAGAGGGAGGGAATCACTAATCACGGCGACTAAGGGAGTTGGGGTCGTGGCCAGGATCTTCTGCGCAACCCCAGGCAGCTCCACTCAGCCGTGGAGCCAGGCTCACCCTGGGCGCCCGCTGTCCTTGCAAACCCTGGTTTCCAGAACTTTCCAGGAGGACATGCTGCTGTGCCCCACTTGGAGGAGTGTGAGCAGTCTGCTAAAGCTCACCTGGGCCTCCTCACGGAAACAATAGAGCTCAGGGGTCTGAGAGGTGAGCCGGCGAGGGGAGGGGGAGAGGGTCTATCTACAAAATTCAGCCACAGACTTCAGCCTGGGATCCTCCACAGGACAGGGGAGGGATTTTTTTTAGCACCTATAAGCAAGAAGAAAAAAGAAAAAGCCAACCCATGGTGACGCGTGGCCCTTACTGGGATCTCGACAGTCATAGACGTGAAATCATATGTCTATGCACAGGCACCCGTGTATGAAAGTGGAACGCTGACTCCATCTGTGATACGGAGGAATTATTTAAATTTTTGTTTTAAAAATATGTACAGTGAAATTGTCTTTTTTAGTGTTCAGTTCTGAGTTCAACATACAGAGAGCTTTGTGGGACTCAGGATGCAGAGCAGTTCGGCCACTTGGAAAGCCCCTCGTGCCACGCCGCTGCAGGCTGCCTCTTAGCCGCTGGGACCCGCTGGTCCATTCTCCCTCGCAGCGTTTGTCCTCCTGACAATGTCCCCTCTATGGAATCACACACTGTGACCTTTCAGACCGGCCTCTTTCTCTCACACTGTCTCTCAGGTTCCCTGAGGTGCTGCCTCAGTGGCTGGTTTCAGGTGCGGAACCTCAAGTTACCTATTTGTGACTGAAGGAGCTTCGGGGAGTCCCCCTGGCTAGGGGCTTTGAGACAGACATGCTGTGGACATCTATGTGCAGGCTTTTGGCTGAAGACCAGTTTTCTCTTCTCTGGGATGACTACCCACGAGTGGGAACACTGGCTCATGTGTCAAGTATCTAGTTGACTTTTTTCACAAATGCCAAGCTGCAGATAAAAGGATCTCTTACCCTTTTCAATAGCTTGGATGGACCTGGAGAGCATTATGCTAAGTGAAATAAGCCAGAGGAAGGCAATTATCACATGATCTCACTCATATGTGGAATCTAATGAACAAAATAAACTCATGAACAAAATAGGTCTAGAGGGATATGGAGGGATAAGGATGCGTGGAACCAGCTGACAGATCTCAGGGGGGAGGACAGAAAGGGATTAACCAAAGATGTATTCATGGGTCGATGCTCAACCACTGAGCCACACTGCTGGGCATAATTTTTTATTTTCGCTATTCTAATGTGTGTGTAATTAGTATCTCATCATTTTAATATGCATTCCCCTGAGAGTTGATGATGTTGAGCATCTGTTCATGCCATCCATAAATCCTCTTTGGTGAACTGTCTCTTTAAATCTAGTCTCAACTTTTCCTTATTGAATTGTCTTCTAACTGTTGAGTTTTGAAAGCTTTTTATATATTCTCTCTCTATATATAGTTGAATATGTGATCTCCACATTTTGTCTTCCAGTCTGTTGCTTTGTTTTTCATTCTGGTAACTGTTGTTTTGAAAGCAAAATTTTAAAATGTTGATGAAACTCCAGGTATCTTTGGTTTTCTTTATTTGTGATAAAATTTATATAACATAAAATTTACCATTTGAAACATTTTAAGTGTACAATTCAGTGGCATTAAGTATATTCAGTGTTGTGTAATCATCACCATTATCTATTTCAGGGCTTTTTATCACCCCAAACTGAACTCTGCCCCCACTAAGTAATATCTCCCCATTTCCTCACCCCCAGGCACCTGGAAATCGCTATTCTGCTATTCTACGTTCTGTCTCTTGAATGGGACCATTGTTGACACCTTATATGAGTGGAATCATACAGTATTTGTCTTGTCATGACTGGTTTCTTTCCCTTAGCATAATGTTTTTAAGATTCTTCCATGTTGTAGCATGTGTCAGAACTTAATTCCTTAAAAAATTTTTTTTTTGTTAATCCTCACCTGAGGATATTTTTCCCATTAATTTTTTTTTTTTCCTGAGAGACAGAGGGAGGGGGAGAGGGAGGGAGGAAGAGAGAGAGAGAGATCGTGTAAGAGAGACACTTTGGTGCCCTGAGGGGGCGGAGGATGGAACCGGCCACCCAATACTGTGCCTTTGACCGCGCCCTTGACTCTTGACAGGAATGGAAACCCATGACCCTTTCCTGCACCGGAGTGTGTGTGTGTGTGTGCGCGCGCGCGCGTGCTTGCTCTAACCACTGAGAACACTGAACAGGGCTTAACATTTTCTAAAATATTGTATTGATTTTTAGAGCAAGGAGGGAAGAGAGGGAGACAGAGAAAGAGGGGATGTGAGAGAGAAACATCCATTGGTTGCCTCCTGCAGGAGGGATTGAACCAGAAAACCTGGGTATATCCCCTGACTTGGATTGAACCCACCTTTTGGTGTACACGACATTCAACCAAAGGAGCCCACACTCCAGAGCAGAACTTAATTCCTTTGTAAAATCTCATTTTATTTATTTATAACTGTGGTAAAATACACATAATCCTAAATTTACCAAGTTAATAATGTTCATTTGTGTTAAGCACATTCACATGGTTGTGCAGCCGTCACTACTATCCATCCCCATAACTTTTAATTTTGCAAAACTGACACTGTGTCCCCATTAAACACGAATTCTCCCCCTCCCCCACCCTTGTTCCCCATCGTCCACCAATTTGTCTCTGTGAACCTGACTCCTCCGGGAACCTCAGATCGGTGGAGTCACACAGCAGTTGTCCTTCTGACTGGCTTATTGCACTGAGTGTCAGTCCTCAAGGTCCCTGCATGTCGGAGCAGGTGTCAGACTGTGCTCCCTTTTCAGGCCCAATTCGTCGGTCCTTTCGTCATTCCATAGACACCGCAGGGCCCACGGCCTCCACGGTGGGTGGGTGGGGGCGCGGTGGGGAGAATGAAGGAAGAGGAGGGGAAGAAGAGGAGGAACGGAGGGCGTACCCTACCCCACCAGCGCCCGGCCTGGCCCCACCTCCCGGCCCCACCTCCAGGACCCGGCACTACCCCTGCCCCGCAGCCTGCCGGGAGACGTAGTCCAGAGCCGCCTAGGAAACTGGACTCGGAGTCCCAGCGAGCCCCGCGGCGCGCCTGCGTTTCGCGACACCGTGCCGCCCCATGACCTGCCGGGACTTGTAGTCCAGCTCTGGCGGACGCCCAGGCCCGGAGCGAGCGGCGGACTCGGTGTCCCAGAGAGCTCCGCGCTGGGTACATCGCCGCGCTCCGCCCTCGCTGTCGCCGCCGCCGCCGCCGCTGGCCTTTCTTCGGCTGTCGCCGCCAGAGCCGCTGCTTAGCGGGTTGGAGGGCCCGGCGTCCGGGGCGAGCGAAGGCAGCGGGTGGGAGCCTGTGCGGGCACTGCGGAACGGGCCGGGGGAGGCCGGGATGGAGCCCCCCGGAGGTGGGCGCGCTGCCGGGCGAGCCCGCGCCGGGAGCAGTTGGGGAGGGGGCCGAACGGTGCGGGGAGTGGGGCTGGGGTGGAGGGCACCGGGGGCAGGGTCCGGTGTGGGGAAGCGGCCTGAAGGCAGCGCCAGGCCGGGCCCTGAGGTGGGCTGGGCTTCAGGGATGCCCGGGGTTGGCAGTGCCTGAGCTGCAGTGGGCTTTTCCCCCAGAGTCTTTGTTCCCCCATCCCCTCCAGTTTGTTCCCAGATGGTCGGAGGAGGGGGCGGCCGCCCGGCCTGGCGGAGCCCGTGTGCCCTGGGAGGGTACTGAGCTGGCCTGCTCCCTTTCCAGTTGACTGAAGCGAGCGAGCCGGGTTCCAGAGCGCCAGGCGGAACCCAGGACCTCCTGGGGCTGCCGCGGATGGTCCGAGGGCCGCGCAGACATGGCTCACCTCAGGGGATTTGCCAACCAGGTGAGGGCTGGTTTCTGGGTTGTGAGCGTGCTTTCGCTGGGTCCCCTGGGACAGGAGCTCTGGCTGCAGAGTCCGAGGTCCCGAAGGGACACCTTATTGCACCAGTAAGTATCTCTCGTACACTGGGGTTTCGGGGAGCCCTCCCCTCCCGGGTGTGTGGGCTGATAGGCCTTGAAGGGGAACCTTGTGATGCACGTGTGTGGGCAGAGTGGGGAGCAGTCCTCAGGGGCTGCTCTGGGCGGGCACAGGGCTGGCTCGGGGTGGCTGGGGCAGCGTTTTGTGAGGCCGAAGCCCACAGGCCTCTCACCGGGAACCACTTGAGGTCAGTGGCAGGTGTGCAGAGACCTGTCTCAGAGCAGAGCAGGGCGGGGCAGGGCGGGAACCTGGTCTGCAGGGACAGCGAAGGTCAGAGTCCACACTGGAGGCTGGGCCTGGGCTGGGGTCATTCTGTCCATATTGGGCTGGAGGATGGGCTCTGGGGGACCCCTCCCTGAAGGGCAATGAGAGAGGCTGCGACTGTGATTAAGCACCTGTTGTGTACCATTTGGCATGTCGAGAAAGCAGAGGACCCCTGTGAGCATTGAGGGCCGGTGGAGAAGGCTGGTCTGCAGAACCTGACTTGCCCAGGCTGGGAGTGCTTACCCGGGCGATGCCTTCTACCTGCTGTCTTTCTTCTTTGGTTGATTGGTTCTTGTATTTTGTGGCACCGACTGCCTTTGGGGGACCTCTGTAGTGTGCCCTGAGTTTGCCTGGAATGTGGACCTGCTGCTGGTGCCAGGAAGCGGGGTGCTCATGGGACTCACGGTCTGCACCTCCTCCCTTTTTGTTATTTCAACGCAAGTGTGATGTGATGCTGACTTGAAGGGAGTAAACCACCTGGTGGCAGGTGTTGCTCTTGACGTGCTGACTTGGGCTAATGCAGGCCAACTGCTGCAGTGTTGGGAGGACCTCTGAGAAAGAGTGACCTCCTGCTTGCACGTGTGGGATCAATGCAGACAGCGGCCAGGAGGAGCAGGAGGCCTGTGTCCATGTGCGGCCAGGAGGAGCAGGAGCTGGGTTCGGCCCCAGACACTGGCAGGCTCCTTGGGGAAACCTGGAAGGCCACACGCAGTGTTGGGCAGGGTATCTGGGCCCAGCTGTGGTCACAGATGGGACCCAGGGCTTGCTGACTGATGCTAACTAACAGGTTTTTCATTCGCATCTGACATTGTGTATTTGGTAAATTACATGACTAATGCTGGGAGAAAAGTCTGCCTCCAGCTTATTTTTAAGAGCTATAGGAATAGCTCCTGTGGGTTCCAAAATGAGAAATTGGAGCTGTGAGCTGTCTCTCACCCATGAGCTGATGGTGCTTGGTGCTCGGCTTGGGGTGTCCAGTCAGATCTGGGAGGGAAGGCGGGTGCAGAGGAGCTGAGGAAGGGACCCCAAAGGAAGGAAGCCCCTTTTGTCCTTTCAGGGCAGAGAGACTCAGCCTTTGTCAGTGGCAGGAAGCCTGACAAGACAGTGCTTTCTTTTGAGGGGTTGTCACTGGCCCTGTGGGGAGGTCCCCCACAGCCTGTGCTCCTACCCTGCCATTTCTCTTCACCGAGCTAGTGCCCACCTGCCTGCAGAGCCCGAGTGGCTGCAGGTGCTCACTGGGGACAGCTTGGCTCCTCTTCTTTTGTGGGGTGACACTAATGGCAGGTACACTCGTAGAAGAAGGGTCTTGACCTTCAGTTGGGTGGCCTGAGTGATTGTCCAGATCATGTACATCGCCTAGAAGGGCAGCCTGGGCCCCAGGTGGGGAGCTGCTTGCCTTTCCTTCACCATGGTTTGGGAATGGTTGTCTCTGTGATTGCTTGGAGGGTTAGTATCGTAGTCTGGACTATCCCTGTCACACCCTATCAACTCAGTTGACTGACCTGCAGAGGTGGTGACCCAAAGAGTATGAGAGTTGAGGGTTGGGGGTCCCCCTTCCATATTGAGCTAGAACCCTGGCTTAGGAGTGCTCAGAATTCTGCTTGAGGCTGCCTGGGGATTCCTTTGGGTGGCTGCGTGGATCAGATGCAGCTCTGGCCGGGTGTGCAGAGTGACACTGGGCGGAGGCCTGGGTGTGGTTTGGGGGCAGGGGCTGAGAGCTAGAAGGGCAGTGGTGACCAGGGTGCTGCCAGGCCTCAGTCCCACCTCCTCTGGGTCTTAGGCTACCTTAGAAGGAGAGGACTGTCCTTATAGTGACAGAGGTCGCAAGGTCAGGGCACCAGCTGGACTGCAATCACTGGACAGCTGGGTGTCTCACAGGGCTGCCCCGCATGAGCGGGAGGCAAGCCTTCGGGCACCTGTTAAGCACTGGGCAGGCACTGTTTGGGTCAATGGGGGAGGAGGAGGCAGAGAGGGCCCTTTCCGGACTATATTCCACATGTGGCCAAGGCTGAACAGGGGGCATGGAGGTTCCCCACCCAGGTCGGAGCCAGCTTTTTCTCCAGTGGGAGGGTGTGTCATGCTGATTGTCAAGTGGTCAGCGGTGTGCGCAGTGCAGTGATGAGAGGCTGTTCTCTTCAGCAGGGCTTGGTTCTAATATTTTGACCCACGACCCCATCTCCCTCTCGGAAGATGGCTGAGCAGCTGTGCTCTGCAGCCACACATGTGAAGCAGGAGAGAAGAGGCTGGGGCGGTCTGGCATGAGGGACCTGCACTACCCTCTGCTTTCACTGTCCTGCCCTTGACCTTGACTTTGGGGATTTCTGGCAGCGGTTGGCTACAAGCTTCTGCGGCTGTTTCCTCCACATACTCTGGACTGCCGTTTCCAGGGCCTCATTGCTAACTGGCTGAGACAAGGTGCCAGTGGGCGCCCAAAGGGCTGCTTGAGGCACCTGCCTGTGGCTGCCTCCCCTGGCTTTGTCTGGCCGGCTTGCCTTATTGGAGAGGGTTCTGAATTGAGACACTGCTTCTGGCCTCTGCAGTGCCTGCTTACCTGTCACCTGCAGCTCTCTCCTGGCTTGCCTGTTCCCGGATTCATCCAAGGTGTGTTCAGAGGGGTGGGCCTTCGTGTGTTCCCTTCCTCCCTCCTGGTTAGGAACCCCAGGAAGGCAGGTAGCTGGTAGTTTCTGATTGACATGTGGTCTCAGTCTGTAGCAGGTTGGGCCAGGCTGGAGCTCTGCCCGGGGTGAGCATGGGCCCCAAGAGGAGCACTCCCTCCTTGGGCCGGTATCAGCACCTAGTGCAGCAGGTGTGATTTTTGTCACTCTGCATTGGCTCTGGTGTAGGTGCTTTGGTGAGGTGGGGTGGCCTCTTCAGAGGCCGCTAAAGGACATGTGGGTCTTGGCTCCCTCGTCACTGGGCCTGCAGGGCCGACCCTGGCTTTCTGAGAGCAGGATCTGTGGTGGTGGGTGGAGTGTAATATTCTTTGGAGCCCAGGAAGCCACGTGGGCAGGAGCTGGGGGATGCTCAGGGTGCCCATGGCCAGCTTTCTGGTGTTGCTGTCCTCCATGCAGCCCCCACACTGAGCTACCTGAACCCCTGATGCATTGAGAGTTACAAGCCCCTCCGCCAACCCTGTCCTGGGCACCATCTGCACTGGCAGCTCTGTACCGTTCAGGCCTTGTTTATGTTTAAATCCAAGGGCCATGTGGGGCAGTTTGCTGTGATACTTGAGTGTCCAGGGTCAAGCTCTGTGCTGGTGTGAGGGTACAGCATCCTGAGGACTGCATGGGGGTGGTGAAGGGAAGCCCTTTCTAAGGGGGTGTGGCTGCCAGGTGAGTTCATGCATGCTGGGTGTTTTAAGAGAATTTTTTTAGAGTAATTTTAGGTTTACAGGAAAATGAGTGAGAGGTCTGGTCTTTGCATATTATTAATATCTTGCATTTGTGTGTTAACGTTTGTTAAAATTGATGAGTCAACATGGATACATTATTAACTATGCCCGTGGTTTTCATGTGGTATCGTATCCTACAGGATGGTCTCACTGCCTAAAATCCTTGTGCTCCACCTACTTTTAACCCATCACTGTACCTCACTTGGTCCTCCCCACCGGTGGGGGTGGGCAGCGGGTGTGACCTTTATGGCCTCTCCACCTGCTCCACACCTCCACCCCTTGGCTGGAGCCAGGCCTCTGTGCTCTCTGAGGATCTCCCTGTGGGGGGTGCATTTTGGTTTTCTGAAACAAAAGGGATGAAAGAAGAAACTCAGAAAGAACCTGGGTGAGCTCCTGCCTGCTGCTGGCACATGGGATCCCCTGTCCCTGCAGGGCTGCCCTGCCTGACGGGGCTGCCTGCCCTGTGTCCCTGCAGCATTCGCGCGTGGACCCCGAGGAGCTCTTTACCAAGCTGGACCGCATTGGCAAGGGCTCCTTCGGGGAGGTGTTTAAGGGCATTGACAACCGCACCAAGGAGGTGGTGGCCATCAAGATCATTGACCTGGAGGAGGCTGAGGACGAGATCGAGGACATCCAGCAAGAGATCACCGTGCTCAGCCAGTGTGACAGCCCCTACATCACCCGATACTTCGGCTCCTACCTGAAGGTGCCTGGTGGGGGTGGGGGGGACGTGCTCAGGTGGATGCCCAGGTTCCCTGGGGCCGGGGCTAAACCCAACAGTCTCTGCACCTGCCCCCATATTGGAACAATGGGGAGGAGAGGCATGGCCTCACAGCAAGCATGGACATAGCTTCACAGTTGAGCAGGCCCCCAAAACAACAGCCCAGAGGGCCAGGCAGGTGTTTAGGAGGCTCCTGTGTCATCCTGAGGGGGAGCCCCGGGAGAGGCAGGGCCTGAGTGGAGTCTGCAGAGTCTGAATGGGCTCCCTGGCTAGGGTAGCCCCAATGGGATGGCATTTATGAGATCCTATAGTAGAGCTCAGTGCCAGCTCAGGGGCCTGCCCAGGGCACACAGTGTGTGGATACATCGAGGTCAAGTGCTAGCTGGGCAGCTGTCTTCCCAGCCTATTTTTTTAAAAATATATTTTATTGATTCTTTACAGAGAGAAAGGGAGAGAGATAGAGAGTTAGAAACATCGATGAGAGAGAAACATCGATCAGCTGCCTCCTGCACACCTCCTACTGGGGATGTGCCCCCAACCAAGGTATATGCCCTTGACCGGAACCAAACCTGGGACCTTTCAGTCTGCAGGCCGACACTATCCACTGAGCCAAACTGGTTACGGCGCAGTCTACTTTTTGATGGGCTGTTGCAGAGTAGACTTGGCGACTTGTCTGAGCACATGTTCCATCTGCAAAGCTGCTGTCATAGGATTGTGTGGGAGGGGAGCCGGTGAGGCTGCTGGATCCCTTTCTTGGAGGGTTCCCCACATGCCGGAGCCCTGCCTGGGAGTGTGTCATGGGGCCTGGGGAGCCTCGCTGACTACCACGTACTGACAGGCATTTCTCTGGTCCCAGAGCACAAAGCTGTGGATTATCATGGAGTACCTGGGCGGCGGCTCCGCACTGGACCTGGTGAGGTGTAGGCCGAAACAGTGGGCAGCTTGCCAGGGGCAGGACCAGACAAAAGGTTGCTATGGGTTGTCCCAGCTGTGTTCCTAGATTCCTGTGGGCCTCTTTTCCTCTGCTCTCTTGGTGTATTAAGGGTCAGTCAGGAGCTGACTAAGCCCAAATGAAGTGCTATTTTTAGTCCCCACTGGTGGGTGCTGAGGGTCCTGGATATCTTCTGGCTTGGGGAGGGGGCAGGAGGGCTAGTGTCCCCAGTCATACAGGGTTAGAGTGTGGCTGGGACCCCATTTTCATGTTACCTTTACAGTGAAGGTGAAGGTATTGTATGTTCTCTAAAAACCGCCTCTTGACCCACACCTGAAACTTCATTTTATTTCCAAAGTAGCTAATGGAGTAGGGAGCCCCACTGTGCACAGGGTCACTCGCCCCTGGAGGTTGAGCCGGGGCCTTCGTGACAGTCTTGTGGTGTGGAAGGAAGGGCAGATCGGCCTTGCTGGAGGGAGTCTGAGCCCTGCTGTCCGGTCTGTGCACAGCTGAAACCGGGCCCCCTGGAGGAGACCTACATCGCCACAATCCTGCGGGAGATTCTGAAGGGCCTGGACTACCTGCACTCGGAGCGCAAGATCCACAGAGACATCAAAGGTCCCTCGGCGTGACTCCTGATTGGGCCCTAGAGCTCCGGGACCCTAGAAAGACCAGGGCGTGAGGTGGCAGGTTGATACGGGCACGTGGATGGTGCTGCCAGGCATCTGGGATGTGGGCACCTTTGTAGCCCAGTGCCCACTGGAACCTGAGCACGGCCATCAGCTCAGTTGCCAGAAAACTTAGCCAGTAACTGGTAGAACTTTCTCAGCACCGTATTCCCTATGGCAAATATTGCCTACTGTGTGCCTCGTGGAAGAGGGGACCCTATTTAAGCCCAAAGTGTGCATTCTTTGTGTCAGGTGTGGGCTGGCCCTGCTGAGTGTCCCTAGGAGGGATGTGGCTGAGAGGCTGACTGGAGACACTGGTGGAGTGAGGGAATTTGCATGCTGGGTGGTGGAGTGAGGGGAAAGCTCTGCCTGTTGTGCGGTTGGGGAGAAAAGGGCAATTGCTGTGTTTTTGGGATCTGTCATAGAAGGCAGTCTGTGGCAGGGTCCTGGAGCTTAGGCTGGGGGGCTGCACAGGGTGGGCCCCTAGCTTGCTGGCACTGCCCTATGGCCTTGGGTTGAGGGTGGACAGATGTGGTCCCACCTCTAGCCTGCTGGATGGAGGAGAGACATGATGCGGTCTCAGGGACAGCTCTGCTGGTGTCCCCAGGAGGCCAGGTGGCTGCCAGCAGGCGTGTCTTTTGCAGCTGCACAGAAGGTGGGGGGTACACGTGGCTCAAAGGGTGACACCCTGCCGTCCTGTGTTGGGCAGCTGCCAACGTGCTGCTCTCAGAGCAAGGTGACGTGAAGCTGGCAGACTTCGGGGTGGCGGGGCAGCTCACGGACACGCAGATCAAGAGGAACACATTTGTGGGCACCCCCTTCTGGATGGCACCCGAAGTCATCAAGCAGTCAGCCTATGACTTCAAGGTGGGCACGGCAGGCATGAGGGTGGCTGCAGCAGGGTTCAGGGTGCCCCTGGTGGCAACTGTCCTGTGTGGCTCTGTCCAGGCTGACATTTGGTCGCTGGGGATCACAGCCATCGAGCTGGCCAAGGGTGAGCCTCCGAACTCTGACCTCCACCCCATGCGCGTCCTGTTCCTGATCCCCAAGAACAGCCCGCCCACGCTGGAGGGCCACCACAGCAAGCCTTTCAAGGAGTTTGTGGAGGCCTGCCTTAACAAGGACCCCCGCTTCGTAAGCCTCCAGACCCCTGGCTACATGGGGTGGGCTAGGACAGTTCCAGCCCTCTGGGAAGGTCTGTGGTGGGAATGGGAGGCGACAGGGCCCTAGGCCCCTCCTAGTTCAGGGTATGGGGAAGGTCTTGGAGGGTTTTGGCCTGGGGCAGATAGTGGAGCCCAGCCCCAACTTCCTGGTTGCTTTCCCCCGGAACCCCTCACTGGGCCTTGTCAGAGAGCTTGATGGCCAGGCCCATTCCCAGCCTGGCTGTCCAGGAGTTTAAAGGACGAGCCCAGCCATCCCTCACCTGGTGATACCTGCCCATTCCCCTGCAGCGGCCCACCGCCAAAGAGCTCCTGAAGCACAAGTTCATCACACGATACACCAGGAAGACCTCCTTCCTGACCGAGCTCATTGACCGCTATAAGCGCTGGAAGTCTGAGGGGCACGGCGAGGAGTCAAGCTCTGAGGACTCGGACATGTAGGCCTACTTGTCATGCAGGGCTTCTGCCCTGGGCTGTGACATGCGAGGGGTCCCTGCTCTAGGGCAGGAACTTGGGTGCTGGTTTCTGAGGACCTTTGTGGTCACCTGGCTCCTGCAGTGTGAGCAAGGGCCCTACCCAGCATTTAGGGCAGTGGGGATGCCCCAGAAAGTAGTGGGGTGGGGGTGCTGAGAGGTGTGTGCTTGGGATCCCCCTGAATCCTGGCCCTCAGGGCCCTTAATTCTTCACTCTCCTCTGTAGTGATGGAGATGCTGAGGACGGAGAACAGGGCCCCATCTGGACGTTCCCCCCAACCATCCGGCCGAGCCCACACAGCAAGCTGCACAAGGGAACAGCCCTGCATGGCCCCCAGAAGGTGCAATCCCCCAAGCCCTGGTCCTGCATGTGCTGGGAGGGTGCCTTGTGCTTCTCAAATTCTGCATTTCTCAAGGAGGCTAGGAATGGGTCCAGGGTGGAGCACACCTGCCCCGGGCATCCACTTGCCTCTGCCCTATTCACCTCACTGTGGCCTTGCTTTTGCAGACTGTGGAGTCCGTCAAGAGGCAGCCGCGGTCCCAGTGCCTGTCCACGCTGGTCCGGCCTGTCTTTGGAGAGGTGAGGGCTAGGTGGGACATGGGGCTGCAGTGCCCAGTACACAGGGTTCCAGGTCCCTTGAAGCTCACAGTGGTTTAATTCTTGGCCAGGCTTTGTAGCAGATGGACTAGGGACAGCTGAGACTGATTGCCCTAACATGGCCCTCTCAGTTCCTTGTCCTGCCTGGGGTCCCAGGATGGCTTTGAACTGCAAACATATAGGATGACCAGAAGCATCTTGAGGACTAGTTCTTGCTTCATGATGATTGATCCTGTATCTGTGTCACCTGCTGATGGCAGTACGATGCAGCTGAGAGCCCCCAGAGTGAGCAGTTTCTATCTGAGTGAAGGCAGCACCTGGAATCCAGGGAGGGGGACAGGATGCAGCAGTCTTCTCAAGGAAGGTGGGGGCATTTGGTAGGCACGCTTCTAGCCCCTGAAGCCTGGAATTTGAGGGGAGGAGGTTGGATGGAGCTGGTTGTCATGGATCCTGCGGGAAATTATGAGCTCAGCTTGAATACTTGGATTAGAGGCTGAGCCCCATGTGGGGTAGGAACTGGGGAGTTGACAGGTGTTGGAGAGGAGGGCAGGACTGCCATATCCCAAGCTGCTTGGAGCACATGTGTGTGTTTATGGGAGAGGGGGACTCTGTAGGTTGTTGCAGTCTCCACAGTGAGCTTAGTGGGGAGGCAGAGCCCCACCCAGGCTGGCAGGGGCATCCCTTAGGGGTCCAGATCCTGTAAGCTGGGCCTGAGGTCTGGGCTGTCTGGTGGGGTGAACTGGGAGACATGCAGGCTCTTCCTCGTTTGTGTCAGGTGTCAGGGTATGGCAGGGAGGGCCGTGCTGACCTGTCCCTAACTGCTCCTGCCAGGTTAGTGGTTCCCACAGCTTGGGGCAGCGTGGAGGCTGAGGGGCGCTACTGGTGCCCTCGCCCTGAGGGTCAGAGCAGGCGGTCTGGCTGTGCAGTGCACTCCGGGAGTTAGTTTCAGGGCTGTTTTCTCAAGTCCGTTGGACCTGAGCCCTGAGCGTCACTTACAGTTGGGAGAAAATCCTGTGGTTAGCTGGACCTACCACAGCATGGGAGGCTGGCAGAGACACCCCTGTTGAGAACCAAGACCTGAGACTCTGAGGGGCGCCACCCCTGGTTGGACCCAGCCATCCTGGCTTTATGGTGGAAGGACCATGAGTGGGGCCCCCAAATGCAAGTCATAGGAGAGGGCCTGAGAAGCCGTTGGCGTGAGCCTCTGACCAGGCGCATGGTGGTCTGTCCACAGCTCAAAGAGAAGCACAGGCAGAGCGGAGGGGGTGTAGGGGCTCTGGAGGAGCTGGAGAACGCCTTCAGCCTGGCTGAGGAGTCCTGCCCCGGCATCTCTGACAAGCTGATGGCTCACCTGGTGGAGCGGGTGCAGAGGTGAGGGGGAGCTGGGGTGGGACCCCAGGATGGGCTATAGGGGTCAACTCTGGAAGAGGCTCTCTGCCTTTCTTCCTGTTTTGTAGCTTCAGGACTAGAGAGAGGAGGGTGGTCTTTCCTGCCAATAGTGGGCTACAATGGGAGGTGCCCCCATCCCCTCCCAGGCTTCTCTGTGTTGCTGACCTGAGCCCACGCCACCTGGTGGCTTCCTGTGGGCCTGCACTGGAGCCAGGGGTAGTGACAGGGCCTCTCTCCTCTAGGTTTTCACACAACAGAAACCACCTGCCATCTACGCGCTAAAGCTGCTGTCTGTGCAGAGGGGAGAGAAGGGTCTTGTTTTGAGCTCTGTACAGACTGTGCTGACTTGGAACCCCTTGTGGGACAAGGCCCCCCACCCTGTGCTGAGGGCTGTCTGCTTCCATTTCCTCCCGGCCTGGCTGAGGTTACCCGGCAGCAAAGACTCATGGAGAACTATGCAGCCCTGGAGGCGGCAGGTGCAGCCTCCTCAACTCCCCTTGGCATAGCCGTCCCCTCCTTGGACTCACGGATGGTAGCCACTGGAACCGAAGGTGGGGAAGCTGTTGGGCAGATCAGCCTTCTCCCCCATTCACCCAAACCCCTTGCCCCCACCCAGGGCCCACGTTGGCCCACAGTGGTTGTAGATTTGCCTTGTGGTATTGGATCGGGTACTGTGTCTTCTCATAAGTACGAGTGTCAGCCAGATGTTTTTTGTTTAAGAAAACCGAACTTCTTTGTTTCCCCTTATACTCTGAGGTTAAGGTGTTAGTTTTCATAGGACATTGAGAGGCTTCTGCCACTTTCAATAAAGACCTGAAATGAAGATGCACTGGTGGTGGGTGGGGATCCAGGCCAGGAAGGGTCCCTACAGCCCTGTCTCTCCCTTAGAGTGACCCGAGACTGAGCAGGCAGGTGCAGAAAGATGCCCTTTATTTTCAGCCACACACACATAAGCAGGTGCACGTCTGCTTTCACTCATTAGGAAATACTGGGCACTAATAAATTAGAGGCCCTTGCCCTCCCAGGGCCACACGGAACTTTGGTTTCCACTTCTCCAGAGGTATGTGGGTGGGCACCAGAGTGGCTTATGCTGGACTTTTGTGCAGCTGTGACCTAAGGCTTGTGACTCACTCCGGGTTGACCCATACTGAAGGATAGGGCAGCCAGGCCTATGTACAGCGTATCGGGGCCACCTGTTTCCTGCTCAAAGCCATTTCTCAGCAGGGCCCTGTTCTAGAAGAGGGGAGGGCAGGTGAGTACCAGCTTGGTTGCCACCCTGGAGCTGGGCCTGCATTTTCCCTTTGGTGTTCTTGCCAGGGCCAGGGGACTGCACTGGGTCTTCAAGGGGACAGTGCCCCCCCATACATCTGGTCCATTGTTGGGAAGACTCAGGATGAGCAGTCGTGGGGCCTGTGCTGACTGCTTTGCTTCCTGGGTCTGTCCTCATCCAGGCAGAATGGGCTTCATGCCTCCTCAGGGCCCCCAGCCTTCCCGGGTGAGCTGCTGGCTCTCTCAATCACCTCCATCCACCTGCAGAAGGGGTTGTCTCATCAGAAAGCCCAGGAGGCCTGCTTGGGAAGCAGGGCACTTTCTGGCCATCTCACAGTTTATGCTCAAATACCTTCCCAAGACATGGAGTGAATGGGACAAGACAAGGGCCAGTGAAAACCCAGGAAGCCATGTGCAGCCCTTTCTTCCCAGCACCAGGAACTTGGCTCCAGCCCCCAGTGGGAGCAGGAGAACCAGGCAGTCCACCACAGTTACCTCCCAAACGTGTACTTGCTCTCGGCCCGGAAGAAGTAAACGTGAGATTTGAACTGCAGCTTGAAGACATGCTCCTTGTGGATGCCGTCTGCCTCCTTGGGGACGCTCACACTGTAGCCCAGCAGGGGGAGGCTAGCCAGGGGGTAGTCATCCTAGAAAGCAGCACGGCTCCATGGGCATTCCCCAGGCACCTCTCCTCCTCTCCACCCCTTCCCCTCCTGTGGCAGTAGGGTCATGCGGACCCACAGGCCAAGAGGCCCTGGGAGAAGGTAAGGAGATTCTGAAGTGAGAGAGAAGGGAATGGTGGGCCTCCCTCTAGCACCACGGGCAGGCTACCCCGGGCCCTGGTAAGCACCCCTACCTGATGTGTTTTGTAGAAGAACAAGCAGAAATTGGTGAAGACTACCCAGAGCTTCTGCCAGCCATTACTGTTTTTGAACTTTCTTAGCAGATACCCTGAAAGCTGGTTCTAAAAGGAAAAAGCAAAAGTGCTTTAGTTAAGGTCCCAAGACTGCCACCCATCAGAGCAATCACCTACCTGGCTCCATCCTCTTGGGATCTCCTGGGAGCAGGTGTGCTCCCCAAGAATGCAGCCAGCTCCCTCCCCCCAATCCTCATAGATGTCCTGGCACAAAGGGAGGATGCTGATATAGACCATCTGCAGCCAAGTCTAGAAGGTTCTTTCACATGCTGGGTGAGGGCAGGGATGCAACCCCAGCCCAAGCAGCTGTCCACTGGGCAGCCTTAGGACTGAGCCACTCTTGTGCTGATAAGTTGGAAGACTTGGCCCAGGGCAGACCCCTCTCTGCAGTGCCCCCTCCTTTTGCACCTCCCATCCTCCGGCTGGTACCACACTTTCCTGTACCCTCACCGTGAGGTACATGGGTTCTGAGCACATCTGCAGCCTTCACCACCCAAGCAGACACCCATAGGATAGCACAGATGGCTGAGTTGCTCAAGTCAGGGGACACTTCTGTTCACAGGCACCCCTGACAGTGGGGGGAGGGGGCTCCTGATGGTGGAGATGGAAGCAGTGACACCTGGTGACGGCCCCTTTGAGAGCACTCTGGAGACACCAGTTCCCCTGTTCTTCCCAGCACATGGGGCTCTGAGTTTTCCTCACTGGGTTGCTCAAGTCCTGAGGGTGACTGTCACTCCACAGCTCTGGCAAAAACCCTGGGCTGCTGTGCCTGAGAGGACTTTTTCAAACCAATTTCCTGCCCAAAGAGAGCAGAAGGCAGCTCGCCATGGTCTGGCCCAGTCCTGCTGCCTGGGATCCCACATGCTGAGAGGGTGCTTGTGCCAGTTACACCTCGTACCTCAACGGCTGCGCTGTGGTCGGCTCTGGAGACACTGGTGTTCCGGTACCAGCACACGTGCACTGTGGTGTTGGCCCGGTGCTGGCCCTGCCCCTCCGAGGAGCTGTGGGTACCATGTGCATCATCTTCTGACTCCTGCTCCAGAGAGACTTCATCGGAGGGTCCTGGGGGAGAATCAGGCATCTGCTTAGAGGGGACCGGACCACCTTGCAAATGGAGCCCTGAGAGCAGGGGAGCTATCTCTGTGAGCCCAGGCCAAGAGCAAAACCACATGGGCTGCCGGAAGAGTCTGCCCTTCCGCCTGGAACCTTGTAAAAGAGCACATGGGCTTAGTGGGCAGAAGGTGACTGAGGAAACGGGTTTATAGGAAAGCTTCCTCAGTGTAGGGGGTCTCAGCCAGAACTCACTGCGGGGAGGAACGCACACTGCGCTGCCTGGCAGAGCCAGGGTCATGTTGCCACTGCTCTTTGCTGCTTCAATGGCATTGTTCAGGTCATGCATCCACTTCTCCTTTTCCAGCTGAGTGCTGTGAGGAGAGGGAGGGAAGGGAGAGAGGGCTGAGGCTCAGAGCTGGCCCTCAGGGCCCGCACAATCTCTCAGAGGAGACAGGAGGTCAGGGTGCCTGTCTCAGAGTTCAAAGATGGTCAGGAATGATGCTGCTGGCCCAGCCTGCATCCCTCTGAGGGCTGCCAGGGGCAGGAGAAGGGAGGGCAGCACTTTGTGTGGAATGGAGTTCTCTACGGGGTAGTTTGTTCCTAAAACAAGGTTTGAAGTCTCAGATACAAGATTGGTTGCTTCCTGGATCATTATTTCCTGATGGGAGCTAGTGGGTGCTTGTCTGAGAGGAGAAACTGGCTGGAGTCACCTGGTTCCTCCAGCATGGTGTTGACAGAGGTCAGGCTGCTCCTCCTTTGTTGATCTGATATCAAATAGGGGAAAGTGGCCATTTGCCCCTGAGCTGTGGCCCATCAGCCTCTCTGCACAGCTAGGAGCTAGGATGCAGGTGAGGAGGGTCCTAGCCTGGTCACCCTATCTTCTCCCACAAACCTGCTGGCACTGCCCCTTAACTTGAGTGTGCCAAAGAGCTTGTGCCCCTGGAGACCCATAGTCTTCATAGGCCTGTTCTTGTCAAGGGGATGAACAGGAAGAAGCTGGGCAGTGCCATGGCCAGTCTGTGGGGATGTTCTCTGGTTCCCCACCCCTGGAGAAGCAGTGCTCAAGGAGCACACGTCACTCCTGATTGTGGGAGTGACACTCTCATCACTTGGAGGGAACTCTGGCTCATGGCAGGAGAGCCCCTATTCATGGCTCCCAGGTATGACTGGGATGCAGATGTGAAAGGCTCTTACCTGGCTGCCACCACAATGGTTTTTTGAGCTGCATAAATAGTAAAACAGTGTGGAACAGACCACTCACTCTTGCTTTCTTCTACCTGTGGGTAGGAGAAGAGGTAGAAGTCTGGACCAGGAGCAGGGCTGGCTGACATAAGCTTGAAGCACATCACAGGTGATGTGAAAATTCTGTGCTGTCCAAGTCTATGCTGACTCTACAAGGGCTATGGGAGGCGTAAGGGGTCCCCACACCATGGCACCTGCCACCCAGGTGGGTAAGCTGTGGGCCACAGGGCACCCAACTACTCACCGGTGGGTCCAGTACTATTAGCTGAAAATCAAGCACAGGAGAAAGTGTTGAGCATTATCATTAAATAGGGAGTTGGACAATTCATTTTATAACTTGGTATCAAAACCTAACAAAGTTAGATTTAAAGAAAAACCTATACAGAGTAATGTCAGCTATAAATGACTGAATGAAATAAAAATATTCCTAGTCAAGCCTAAAAGCAGACAAATTATCCTGTGACCAACTAAAGTTCTTCTAGGAATGCAAGGATGGTTTGACACTAGGAAGAGATAATAGTAATAACTTTGTCACAACGTCAAAGGGAAAATAGTGATCATTTCTCTAAATGTTCTAAAGAACTTTGCTAAAGTCCATCATGTTATTTCTGATATTTCTTAGAATCAGAAACTGTTAACATGATAAAGGTTCTCTTTCTCAAGCCAAGAGTCATCATCCTTCCCTAGGTTCAGCCAAGTTACAGATCACCCCATAGAACAGACAGCTTCCCTGTGGCCTATAGGATGCCAACCACTGAGCCTTACATTGAACATAAAAAATCTAAAATTAACATGAGCAATGACCAGCAGGAAAAGGTTGTCAAGACGTTAGTATTCCCCCAAGTTAATATGTAATTTTACAGTTAATTGCTATATATCATTTTCATCAACAACAGATCGCATATATGACAGTGGTCCTATGAGATCATAATAGAACTGAAAAATTCTTATCACCTAGTGACATAGTGGTCATAATGTCCTAGCACAACACATTACTCATGAGTTTGTGGTGATACTGGTGTAAACAAACCTGCCACCAGTCATATAAAAGTATAGTAATGCAGTTATGTATAGTATGTAATACTTAATAAACTATGTCACTGGTTTGTGTATTTACTATACCATAATTTTCATCGTTTTAGCATGTACTCTTTCTATGATTAAAAAGCAGTTTATTGTAAAACTACTGTTTTACATTGGCGGCACCCTCATATATCTTGTTTACCATGTCTCTTGGTGTCATTTTCTCTTGTGCTTGACTAAAATCATGTTTTATAAATTGAGAGTAGCCTCAGTGTTCAGGGTTTATAAAGTCTACAGTTGTGTGCAGTGATG
>PVJC01011281.1:0-41913 GCA_004026665.1 Murina feae
TTTCATATGTCTCTTGGCTTTCTGAATGTCCTCTTTTGAAAAGTGTCTATTTAGGTCCTTTGCCCATTTTTTGATTGGATTGTTTATCTTCCTTTTGTTAAGTTGTATGAGTTCCTTATAAATGTTGGAGAGTAAACCTTTATCGGTGATAACATTGGCAAATATGTTTTCCCATGCAGTGGGTTTTCTTGTTGTTTTGAAAAAAGCCATAGGGATTTTGGTAGGGATTGCGTTGAATCTGTAGGTCGCTTTCAATAGTATTGTCATCATAATTATATTGTCTTTTAATCCATGAACATAAGATGTTTTTCTATTTATTTAGGTCTTTAATTTCAGCAATTCTTGTAGCTCTGAATACAAGTCTTTCACCTCCTTAGTTAAACTTATTCCTAGCTGTTTTATTATTTTAGGTGCTATTTTAAGTTGTATTGTTTTCTTTTTTTTTTTTTTAATTCTCACCCAAGGACATGCTTTTTCATTGATTATAGAGAGGGAGGAAGGAAGAGGGAGGAAAAAAAAGAAACATCAATGTGAGAAGGAAGCAACGATTGGTTGCCTCACGCATGTGACCTGAGTAGGGATCAAACTCGAAACATGGCATGTGTCCTGACCGGGTATTGAACCTCGACCCTCTGGCACACGATGCTCTAACCCCTGAGTTACACTGGCCAGGGCAGTATTGTTTTCTTAACTTCCTTTTCAGATTGGTCACTGCTGGCACAGAAGTATGGCTGATTTATGTGTGTTGATCTCATGCCTTACAACTTTGCTGAATTCATTTATTAGCTCTAGTAATTGTTTTCTTATTTTGTAGATTCTTGGGATTTCGTGTAGGATTATTTAATCTGCAAATGGAGATAGTTTTACTCGGTGTCTTCCTTCCAATTAGATGTCTCTTATCTCCTCTTCTTGCCTAATTGTGCTGGCTAGACCTCAGTATAATGTTGACTTGCACAGCCGAGCTCCTCGTCTGGAGGAGAGCATGCATTCTTTCTCCTTGGGGCATGATGCTCGCTGGGTGCTGTGTTGATGCCCTTTATCCTGTGGAGGAAGTGCACCCCTAACCTCTCCTGCGATGGAACAGCCAGAGCCTGTGGCTGCTGAGATGGTGTGGCTCAGCCCCATTCCTCTGTGCCCACAGGTCCCCCCCCTCCAGAAAGGACTTGAGGACACAGCTAGGGGTTCTTCGGAGGCTTTGGGGGGCCTCTTACTCCTCAGAGTCCTCGAGCCCCTCACAGGCCTGATGTCTGTCACAGACCCTGCTGGCGCGACCCCCCGTCCCAGGTGGAGGCTGGGGCTGTCCTGACTGGGGCCTTCCCTTGCAGCCACGCGCACTCGCCCGGGTCCATGGCCACGGCCGCAGAGTGGTCCTGCGCGCGCTGCACCTTCCTGAACCCGGCCGGCCAGCGCCAGTGCTCCATCTGTGAGGCCCCCCGGCACAAGCCTGACCTCGACCAGATCCTGCGGCTCAGCGTTGAGGAGCAGAAATGGCCTTGCGCCCGATGCACATTCCGGAACTTCCTGGGCAAGGAGGCCTGCGAGGTGTGTGGCTTTGCCCCAGAGCCCGTGCCTGGTCCCTCCCTGTTGCCAGTCATCAATGGGGTCCTACCCAAGCCGCCCACCATTCTGGTGGAGCCCAAGGGCAGCTGCAAGGAGGAAACGGGTCCAGTGCAGACAGAAGAACTAGTGACCATGGAGCCAGCTGCGGGCCGGCCCGAGGAGGAGGAGGGGGCAGCAGAACCTGGGAGCGGCTGGGCCTGCCCTCGCTGCACACTGCACAACACACCCGTCGCCAGCTCCTGCTCCGCCTGTGGGGGCCCCCGGAAACTCTCGCTACCCAGGATTCCTCCTGAGGCTCTAGTGGTCCCGGAAGTTGTGGCCCCCGCCGGCTTCCACATCACACCTGCCCCACCCCAGCCAGGGGAAGGTGCTGAGGCCGACCCTCCCTCTGCTGCTGACCAGGAGCCACCCCGGGTGCCACCATTCAGCCCCTTCTTGCCCACTTTGCAGAACAACCCCGTGCCTCGCAGCCGCCGTGAGGTACCCCCCCAGCTGCAGCCACCGGTGCCTGAGGCCGCCCAGCCCTCACCCCCTGCTGGCTTCAAGGGGCCCCCCCAGAGCCCAGGGTGGACTTCAACTGGGGCCTCCCGCTTGGCAGAGCTGCTGTCAGGCAAGCGGCTGAGCGCTCTGGAGGAGGAGGAGGCTGAGGGCGGCCCCGTGCTGCGCCGCTGCAGCTCCTGTTCGGCACCCGGCCCCTCGAGCCTGTGTGAAGCCTGTGGTGCCGCTCCAGGCAGCGATGTCATCGACCTGGCCGGTGATACTGTGCGCTACACGCCAGCCAGCCCCTCCAGCCCCGACTTCACCACGTGGTCGTGCGCCAAGTGCACGCTCAAGAACCCCACGGCGGCCCCTAGGTGCACTGCGTGTGGCTGCTCCAAGCTGCATGGCTTCCAGGAGCACAGCGAGCCTCCTGCTCGCTGCCCTGACTGCAGCGCCGACAAGCCCAGCCCCTGCACTGCCCACAAAGCCAGCCGCCTCTTTCCCGAGGCACCTGAGCGCCCGGGCCAGTGGGCCTGCCCCGCCTGCACGCTGCTCAATGGGCCGCGGGCTAAGCACTGTGCTGCCTGCCATACGCCCCAGCTCCTGGAGGCCCAGCGAAGGGGTGCTGCGCCCCTGAGGCGCAGGGAGAGTATGCTAGTGGAGAAGCGGCGGCAGACAGATGAGGGTGAGGCCAAGGCCCTCTGGGAGAACATCGTGGCCTTCTGCCGGGAGGTAGGTCCCCTCAGGACAGTGATCCCCCCACCAGGGCTGATGCTCCCCTTCCCATGGGCCTCTCTGCATCTTTTGTCCTTCCTTGTGGGCCCTTCTGCAGCCACAGAGAGGGAGAGACCAGCAGCAAAAGAGGCAGCATTCTCTTCCCCGAGCTCTGAGCATTAGCCTGGCACCTACTCACCCTCACCTGAGTGTTCCTGGCCCCAACTATCCACATCTTGTCCCTTTTTTCCCTCTGCCCACAAGAGTCCATGGCCTCCTAGTCTGTGGTCCTGACCCCTCTCAGGTGTGATTTCCCATAGACATTGAAGTCACAAGGAGGTGGGACAAGCTTCACGCCAATAGGCAGGCCCTCTGTTTCCTTCAACTGTGGAGACATGGCCAAAACTTGGGGTTCTCTTGCCCTTGGAGCTGTGGTAGGCCTGAGCCCAGGATAGTATCACCCTCAGGTCAACTGGGGGGGCGGGCTGCTGCCCCCTGTCACTGCCAGTAGCCACCATGACGGCCCATCTGGTCTTGTGTCCTGCCTTCCCATCTCAGGGGGGTCCTCCCACCTCCCTTCCTGGGGCCTTTCATGTGGTGGGCCGTGGACTAGCTAGGGAGGCTGCCCTGGTTCCCTGTGCCCCATGCCGTCCACCTCTGCAGCCTCCCGGCGGCTTCACCATTTCCTTGGGCATACACACCTCCCATTGACCAGTCGCCAGGCTTCAGTGACATGGCTGGCTACAGTCCCCCATACCTGCACAGCTGAGTTCACCACATGGTCAGGGTAGCTACACACACACCTACCCCATTTCCTCTGGGACTCAGGTAGCACCTTCAGGGCGCTGTCCTGGCCTGCCAGGTGGAGTGAGGTGCATCGGGCCTGGGGTGGCCCGACTCAGCCTGAGCATATGTGGCTGTGGTCTCTGCAGAACAGCGTGAACTTCGTGGATGACAGCTTTCCACCCGGGCCCAAGTCTGTGGGCTTCCCTGCAGGCGACAGTGTCCAGCAGCGCGTGAGACAGTGGCTGCGGCCCCACGAGATCAACTGCTCTGTGTTCAGGGACCACAGCACCTCCTGGTCCGTGTTCCACACTCTCCGACCCTCAGACATCCTGCAGGGGCTGCTGGGTAATTGCTGGTGAGTTTGGGGTATCTGCTCAGGCCGGGTGGTGGGACAGTCTGGTCGTGCTTTCCAGTGAGGCCCCCGGCTCTGCACAGGTTCCTGAGTGCTCTAGCTGTGCTGGCTGAGCGGCCTGACCTGGTGGAGCGGGTGATGGTCACACGCAGCCTGTGCACGGAGGGCGCCTACCAGGTGCGGCTCTGCAAGGACGGCACGTGGACGACGGTGCTGGTGGATGACATGCTGCCCTGCGACGAGGCCGGCTTCCTCCTCTTCTCGCAGGTGGTAGGGAGGACGGGCGCGGGGTGGGCAAGGGGTGGGTCTCGGTGGGCCTCGTGACTTCGGCCCCTCCCTGCAGGCCCAGCGGAAGCAGCTGTGGGTGGCCCTCATTGAGAAGGCGCTGGCCAAGCTGCACGGCTCCTACTTTGCCCTCCAGGCAGGGCGCGCCATCGAAGGCCTGGCCACCCTCACCGGGGCCCCCTGTGAGAGCCTGGCGCTGCAGGTCAGCTCCACTAACCCCCGAGAGGAACCCGTTGACACTGACCTCATCTGGGCCAAAATGCTGAGTTCTAAGGAGGCTGGGTAAGAGGGGCGGGTGCTGTGGCGGCAGCAGCTTTGGGAGGAGAGGAAAGAGGAGGCAAGGGGACAGCCAGGCTGGGGCCTGGAGCGGTGGGCTACTCAGGGGCAAGTACCCTCTGACCAGCAGCCTGTGTTTTCATAAGATGTTTCCAGTGTGGGCTGACCACAGTTAGTCAGACGGCCTGGCCTGCAGCCCTGTCATCTCCCACTGCTGGCTCATGGGTCCCACCTGCCGGTCCAGAGCAGTAGGCAGAATACAGCTTATCCGTCCGTACCTAGCAGGCCTCATCCTCACCATCAGCACCTGCTTGCAGACCTGTGGAGCTAGCCCGTGGAGGCTCCCGGGGGGAGTGGGCTGCCTTCTGAGACCTGGCACGCATTGGCCAGCGTGCCTGTAAGGAGGGCCCAAAATCCTAAGCCCGGGAGAGATGGCTTGTTGGTGCTCAGACCCCCTGCTCTCAGCTGATACTGGGCATGATCACTGCCCCATCCCCTCAGGAAGTTGTGGCCCTGAGCTGAGGGGACCCAGGCCTCCCAACTCCCAGCCCAAACCCTGTGAGCTCTTAGACCACTGTGAGGGAGCAGGCCAACACTTCCTGAGTCCTGTGTGTCTTTCCTGTGTTCCTGGGACCTGCACTCCCCCACAGGCAGGCAGGACCCCCACCCTCAGGGTCACAGGTCCCCTGGGGAGTGAGCCTCCTCAGTGAATGAGACTCCTGGGGCTACGGGGGCCCATCATTAAGAAGCCCTGGTCAGCAAGCCTGCCCGGTCAGCTAGGCCACTCTGCCCACACAGGTTCCTCATGGGCGCCTCTTGTGGGGGCGGCAACATGAAGGTGGACGATGCTGCCTATGAGAGCCTGGGCCTGCGCCCCCGCCACGCCTACTCCATCCTGGACGTCCGCGATGTCCAGGGCTCCAGGTAGGGGCTGGGCTGGCCATGGGTAGCCCGGGCATGTGGATGTGTGGTGGAAGCCGTGGCCCTCAGCCCCGTGGTCCGCAGGCTCCTGCGCCTCCGGAACCCGTGGGGCCGCTTCTCCTGGAATGGCAGCTGGTCGGATGAGTGGCCACACTGGCCAGGGCATCTGCGTGGTGAGCTCATGCCGCACGGCAGCAGTGAAGGTGTCTTTTGGATGGAGTACAGCGACTTCATCAGGTACCTGGACTCTGCGGCAGTGGGCGTCCCATGTCTACCTCATGGCCACCCTTACTTAGGCCCACCTGAGCTGTCGCCCTCACTCCCTAGCCCTGACCCAGTGTGTCCTACCTGGGGAGCCTGGCCTGTCCCTCTGAGACCTGAGGCGGAGGTGGCAGTGATGAGAGAGACTGTGGGAGTTGGCTTCTGCCCTCAGGACTCTGTCCTCTCTGGGTCATCCTTGGGCATGGGGCCTCCTAGTGGTGTTCACGGTAACAGCCAGGACCAGGGTTTTAGGACATTGGTCCCAAGAAGTGGCCAGGGCACAGCGGGGCAGAGACTGGGGAGGGGAAGAGGCTTAGGGAGGTGCCTGGGCTCCTGATGGGGACGGCTCCTGTGTCTGGAGCTGTTCAGTGGGTTGTCCTCTCACTGCTCAGGTACTTCGACTCCG
Organism: Murina feae; assembly: GCA_004026665.1. Taxonomy (NCBI): domain Eukaryota; kingdom Metazoa; phylum Chordata; class Mammalia; order Chiroptera; family Vespertilionidae; genus Murina; species Murina feae. Next base: position 6,042 of record PVJC01011281.1, read on the forward strand.
TGGACATCTGCAAAGTGCACTCGGACTGGCAGGAGGTGCGGGTGCAGGGCTGCTTCCCCAGCTCGGCCAGTGGGCCCGTCGGGGTGACAGCGCTCACCGTGCTGGAGCGTGCGTCCCTGGAGTTTGCCCTCTTCCAGGAGGGGAGCAGGTGAGGGAGGCTGTGGTCTGTGGGGGAACCCTCCCCACCGCAGCCCCCAGGCAGCGGATCTGGGGGATTTGTGGAAACGGGGCAGGGTGGGGCCATGGGGCAGTAGAGCCACAGAAGGCAGGTGCTGCCCATGACCCCTCCTGGGTCTGGCTGTAGGCGTGCGGATTCGGCTGACAGCCACCTCCTGGACCTGTGCGTCCTGGTTTTCCGAGCCTCCTTCGGTAGCGGTGGCCGCCTGAGCCTGGGCCGCCTGCTGGCCCACAGCAAGCGAGCTGTCAAGAAGTTTGTCAACTGTGACGTGATGCTGGAGCCCGGCGAGTACGCCGTGGTGTGCTGTGCCTTCAACCACTGGAGCCCCTCCACCCCAGGCCCACTGGCCGCCACACAAGGTAACACCGCCCCCCAGCCCGATCCCCACCCTCCCCACCGCAGCCCCCAGGCCCCCTCACTCACACCCTCCACAGCCTCCAGCCCCTCAGCAGGGGTTCCGCGCTGCTCCTTGGAGCCACCCGGCCATGTGCTGGCTGTGTACAGCTCAAGGCTGGTCATGGTGGAGCCCGTGGAGGCCCAGCCAACCACGCTGGCAGACGCCATCATCCTGCTCACGGAGAGCCGAGGGGAACGGCATGAGGTGAGGTTGGCAGAGGAAAGGGGAGGGGCAGGGAGGAGGAGGCCTCACCCCACCCACACCTGCCCTGTCCCTGCAGGGACGTGAGGGCATGACCTGCTACTACCTGACGCATGGCTGGGCGGGGCTCATCGTGGTGGTGGAGAACCGGCACCCCAAGTCCTACCTGCACGTGCAGTGTGACTGCTCTGATAGCTTCAATGTGGTGTCTACACGCGGCAGCCTGCGCACCCAGGACAGTGTGCCGCCCCTGCACAGGTGGGCACCGCCCCAGTCCCTCGACTCCCTGGCCTCCACTGGCCCTCACCAGCCCCCTCCCCCAGGCAGGTCCTGGTGATCCTGTCCCAGCTCGAGGGCAACGCCGGCTTCTCCATCACCCACCGCCTGGCACACCGCAAGGCAGCCCAGGCCTTCCTCAGCGACTGGACAGCCTCCAGGGGCACCCACAGCCCCCCACTCACGCCCGAGGTTGCTGGCCTGCACATGCCCCGGCCATTGTGACTGCCCTGCCCTCACCTGCCTGCCTCCCCACATGCACTTTAGGAGGGAGACCCCATCAGAAGATGCTTGAACCAGAATCTCAGGACCCACCCAGGGAGCTGCAAGCCGCAGAGCAAAGCTTCCCCTGGGCCTTCCTCCCTGCCCCTCCCTCCTGTCCTGGGCCTCTCAGCCGCCAAGCAGAATACCTCCAACCCGCTTCTAGCGTGAGGGGACTGTGCACCAGCTCCTCTGACCAGCCAGCCTCGAGGTCGGGTTCAGATTGCCAGGGCTGAGGTGAGGCTGCCCTTTTCCTGTGGGCCTGGGGCCTCCTGCCTGTGTGAGGTAGACGAGAGCTCCATTTACAAAACCAAATCTGGGCAGGTCAGAGGCCGGGACCCCAGAATGAGCAGGGACCACCCCCATGTGGGAGTCAAAGGCCAGTACCCCAGTGTGAGCAGGGACCACCCCCCTTGTGGGGGACAGGTTGGGACCCTGAGATGAGCAGGGACCACCCCCTTATGGGGCAGGAGCCTCCTATCCCCAGCTTGCTTCAAGAGCCCATCTTCCCACCCCCTCCAGCCCCACAAGGCAAGCAGGGGTCCCTGGAATCCCAGCAGCGTATCCCAGGAGGCAGGTGCCTGGCGACCATGGGCTCAGGACCAGGGATGGGGAGGGTCCTAGCTGCCTGCCCCCTCTGGCGACACTATGCAATTCCTGGACCACTAGTCAGGATCGAAGCCATGCCCCGGGGGCTGTGGGTCAGGAACTGCCATTTGGTGAAGTGGTTTGTCCTCAGCACCACTGACCTCTGCCAGGAAGACCAGGGTCCAAACAGAAATCCTTGGCCAGCCCTGTATGGGCACACACAGGGTAGGTTATGGCTCTTCCCAGCGCCTCCCCTGCCTCAGAAGCCCAGGTTGCTGGGCTGCCTCCCAGACGTCCCCCCAACCCCCCCATGGCTGCTCAAAGTCCTGCACCTGCCTGTGGACATGAGGCCGGGTTCCAGGGGCCCGCCTGGCCTCTGCCCTCCCGCCCCCAGGCAGTGGGTGGCTCTGCTCACTGCCCCTCACTTCCCTGGGGCTTGCGGGGGGGTTTACAACTGGAGAAACACCAGGAAGCACTACACTCCCCTTTGGGCCTCCTTTATATTTCCTCCTTTTACTCTTGAGCTGTGAATATTTTTAACCCTGTACATACAGCCAGCTCTTCTGACACAGAGACTATTTTATCAGCCATCCCAGCCCCGAAGGATGATTCTCCATGGTGTTTCCACACTCAGGCTCTGATGGACCAAATGAAATGTTTTGTTTTATAATGCTGCCTCCTCATCTGTCTGTACCCTCGCCTGGATGTGCAGAACCCGTGACGTTGGGGGTGGCCTGCCATTACCTCACCAGGAGCCTTTAGGGCCCCCTGATCACCAGCTGCCTTTGACCCCGAAAGGAGCAAGTGTCCAAGCAGAGGCTTGGGCCAGACCGTGTGGTGGTCGGCAAGCTGGTCCCCACACAGCCTCAGCCGCATGCAGACAGAAGGACAGTACGGATGTGTGGCTGTTCCCAGCGACGCCTTTCTGGGGGTGCCTGTCTGAATTCATCAGTCATCAGGCAGGAGCAAATGGAGCATGGGGGCCACTGAGCAAGAAAAGGTTCAATTCTCCTGCGGGTTGCAACCTGCTATTGTCTGGCCCCGGGTCCCTTCCTGTTCATGAGGCGCCATCCTCATGTCACAGGTAGCAGCTAAGGCCAGCTCCCCCATCTGGTATGTGGTTTTTGCTCTCAGTCTAGGCTCCTCCCTGAATGGGGGGGGGGTCTGGGGTACAGAGGTTGGCACGCAACGAGTGTAAGAGGCCTGTCACAGGCCAGCCTATCGAATGTGAAAGCAATTAAAGCCACCAGCAGTGTTCGCTCCAGGCGGGCCTCGGGCAGCAGGGGAGCTGCCACAGCACATCTCACCTCGACGCCCAGACACCCGCCCTGATGCACTGCGGCTGTGCTGGCCACGCTGGACCCTCTCCTGTGGGGCGGGTGCCAGGCCTTGTAGACCCTCCAGCCGTTGGAAAGCTAGCTCGCTCACCCCTGCGGCGTCCCAGGCAGCCTGGACTGGTTCCAACGGGTGCCTGGCATCCTTGTGGTGCCAGGCAGGGGTCATCACAGTGGGGCGTGGGCTGCGTGCTGATCCCCTTGGCCAGCCTGGAGACACCTGCTCACCCCAGCCAGGACCCCTCCCCTTAACCCCACCCTGTAGGGGAAGAAGTTCCAACAGGGAGACGGTAAGAGAAGGGGCCAGGTGCCCCCAGCCCTGGAGGGCACAGTGTCCAAGGAATTGGGGGACCCCAGGCAAGACCCTTAGTCAAGACACTGAAGCTTGAGGGGTGTGCTGTCAGAGCCAACCACTAGGGGGGCTGAGGCTGCTCGTGGTGAGAGGATGGGGGGAGCCAACCCAGCCTGAGGGATAAAACACCAGTTGTGCCCTCAGCCCTACAGGGTGGCACCTGGACCCCAGGCCAGGGAGTGGACAGGGCAAATGACCACTGCAGGGAGAGGGCATGAGATGGGGGACTGTCACCCTCCTCACTGGTGGGCTTAGCATCTCGCCCTCTGACTGCTGGGGCTCCTGCTTCCGAGCACTCCTTGCTCCCCTTCTCTCCTCCACCCTTCCCCTCCCCCTTCCCAACACCCCTGGCCCCCTCCTCATCTCGGCCACTTGGGTTGGCCCTGTGAGCCCCTCTCCCAGGCTGTCTCTCTGCCCACCCATTGGCCAAGGCGGCCTTCCCAGGGCGGGCGGTGATGTGTTCTCACTTGTGAGGCATCCCTGTCAGAAGCACTTAGTGTACAAATTAGCCTCTGCCTCCCGCCTCCCTCTACACAGCTCTGGGCACTGGACTGACAAGGCCGAGGCTCCCGGCCCTCTCCCGCCTGCCCCAGGGCTGGGGCGCCAAGTCCATGTGCACCCCTGGCCACCCACCCACAACCCAGCAGGAGGGTGGCCCCAGCCGCCAGGCCTTCTCTAAAGGACCCAACCTGATCTGGATGGGACCGCAGAGGGTGGGGCGTGCAGGGGTATATTGGGGGCCAGCACCTGGATACGCCCAGTGTCTGGTCCCTGTTGAGAGCCATGCAGAGGCTCCGCAGCCCCCGCCCGCTGGCCAGCCTGCCACTCAGGCAGGAAAAATCGGCTGTGACAGGTCCAGGAAGGCCAGGCCCCCGGGGCCGAGGAGCAACGCACACAGCTTCTCTTCCAACATATGGTTGCTGTCGGCCTGGGGCGCTGCTTGGCCAGTACTGGCTGAAGCAGGGTGGGGGCTCAGGGGCTCAAGCCACTCATCCCACCCACCTGGCCAGGCTGCTCCCTCAATGCTCCAAAGGCTCCTGCTCCAGTTCGCATGCCGCCACAATGGGGAGCTCACTCCCACTGCAGCCCTCCATCACAGCAGACAGGCACCGGGTCCACACCCCACGCCAGATGGCTGGGGACCTGGTGCGTCTGGGACATAGAGCACATGGGAAGGGCAGCTAGTGGGAGGACGGGCACATTTGAAGTGGGCACAGGACAGTCTGCTGGCCCAGGAAGCAGATGCAGAGGCCTTCTAGGTCCCTGGTATCAAGTCTCCCGGTTGGGCCCCTTTCCTCCAGGGTGGGCCAGCTCTGGCAGCCCCTCACAGGTTCCCTGGGGGACTCCCAGCTGTCCATGTCATTGCAGTGGAGTCATGAACACTTACTGGGATCCCCATCCACATAGTCACCCAGCCCCATCACTGGCTCTGCCCCTCCCCTCCATCCTGCTGTGGGCCCCAGTACGCTTGGGAGCAGTCCTCTCAGCCTCGGCTCCCTGAGGCCACCTCGAGTGGGCAAGGTGGAAGGAGTGCCAAAGATGACCCATGCTCTGGGTCCTAGGGGCTTGTGAACACCAAGGCTGCCATATGTGCCAGGGCTCATCAGTGAGGGGGTGAGCAAGCCATGGCCATCACCCTGCATGGTGCTGAGCCCTCTCAGGGTCTATCAGACTCTGCCTGGGGGCTCCCACTGCCCCCACCCCCCACTCCTCTATCCACTGGGCAGGCTAACGCAGTCCCTACCCCTGTCCTGGCAAAAGCCGTGTGTGTACACTGCAGGGAGGAGACAGGCCTACTGGGCACTGTGCCACCGCCCCCTGCCTTCCCTGGCCCCCGTCTGTTCTACCCCCACACTCCACCCCCAGACACACACATACAGGCACTGATGGAGGTGACAGCAGGGGGCTGTGGGTAACTTGGGCAGGTTGATGTCCACGATGAGCTCTGAGGGCAGAGGAAGGGGCTATGGGTCCCCACACCACCCTGTTCCAGGACCAGCTGAGGGGAGAAGGCTGCTCCCCAGGACCTGGTCCGGAAGCATCCAGAGACTAAGTCTCCACCACCCATTCTGCAAGTGAGAGAACCTAAGCAAGGGTTCCAGGACTCAGGGCAGCATGGGGACCAAGCCCCATGCCAAGGGGGTGCCTTCCCTGCCTGAGGAGACAGCAGCCTCCCTGGGCCCAGTTCACCCCAATATGGGGGGTGAGTCCCACCGGGCAGGTTATCACCCACCCCCACACCCCACTTGGGTGGAAAGTGGGACAGGCCGCAGGCACAATGTGTACCAGCTGTGAGGGAGCAGATGTGCTTGGAGAGCCTCGAGCAGAAAGCACAAGGGTGTGGGGGGCTGGCGCTGATGTCCTGGCCTCGCCTGGTCTCGGGTGCTGGGGACGGTCATCTGTGCACCTGACGGACTGGCCTGACACATGCACAGGCCCCTGGGCTGCACCTGCAACTGAGCTCCCAGGACCTCCCCCACCACCCCAGACAGCAAGCCTGGGGCCCACTTTCGCCCCTGCACAGACCCCGCCTGGAAGCCCAGAAACTTACCCGGGTTGTGCCCCACGTGCTGAGTTCCTCTGGAGATGCTGCCATCTCTCCTCTTACCCAAATTTCTGGGCGGGGCAGGGAGGACAGTCACAATGACAGCCACCATGGCTGGTGCTGAACTCGCTTTCCGCAGCCACCTCCTCCTTTTCCCAGAACCCAGTCCTAGTCTCTTCCCAGGGGCTCCTTGGTCACCTGACTTCACTGTTTGCTCTGCGCGCTTCCAGCAAACTTTCTAATCCAATACCTTTCCCGGCCCTGGATAACGGCAGCAGCCTCCAACCAGCCCATCCGCTGTGCTGGCGTCTGTGACCCCTCAGAGGGGTCAGCCAGTGAGGGGCAGAGAAGCACAAAGCTGTTTCTGGGACCACGTGGCCGAGATGGGGGATGCCCACTCACATCGTCTCAAGGTGACCCGTGCCCACTGCCCTCTCTGGGCAGTGCCTGTGATGAGGGACCTGGGTCTGGCGGGGCACGTCCCGGGTTGGGTTTGTGTGCAAAGGAGCAGGCCTCTTGACCCCCGCTCTCCACGGGGCTGCTGGCGTGACGGCTGCTCAAGCTGTCTCTCGGCCCGGGGCTGCCTGCACAGTCAGCTGGTCAGCCAGGCCAAGCCAGGCCGGCAGAGAGGGGAAAGCGGGCATGCTGTGCCACCCACTGCAGCCCTCCTGCCCCGTGGACTTGATGGGGAGAAATGGAGCACCCCACGTTGCATCAGAGAAAGGAGACCGAGGCACACTCACCCTCGCATCGGTGTCTTCACACCAGCTCCCCCCAGAACCTCGGTACCATGTTCCTTATGAACACGTGCTGCTTGAACAAGGACGCCTGTGCCAATAATTGGGCTATGGCCTGTCCCCCTCCTGCAAATTGAGAAACTGAGGCCTGGCTCACAGGGCCCAGGACACGCTAAACTCTGGGTCCAGTTCTCTCTAGTTCTCTTTTCCCGATTCGAGATGGAACACCCAGAGACCCACAGAGGATACTCCTTCCTTCCCTTGCGTACTCCTGTCCCCCAAGCTGAGCTGAGGACACCCCAGGAAACCTACAGCTGAGCCTACAGGGAGAGCCACATGAGCTCTCATGGGGCCCTCTGTGCCTCCACAGAGCCAGCCTGGAGCAGCACTCCCCTTTGGCTGCAGATCCCATCCTCTGCCTGAATGGCACCATCACACACCTCCGGTGTTTTCTCCTGAATGAGGCAGATTTGCTGGGAGAAACATGGCCTGGCTCTGTCCTGGCTTGTCTGGGTCTGTGTCCAGATGGAACTGGCTGGCCAGATGAATTTCCATGAGGACCCAGCTGAGAAGCAGTGGGACCCCAGACTTAAGATTTGATGTCTTAGGAAACAGTGTGGAAGCTGGTATACCCTGGGTGGGGCTGGGAGCAGCTCCGCATGGCCACGGGGACATTAGCGGGGATCATAGTGGGTCTGTGGATATACAAGCTTCTCTCTGGCCATCCCCTTCCCTCCCTCTCCGCAGGCGCTCCAGCAGTGGGGAGGAGTACAGACAGAAGGTGGAGGGCTGTACAATCTCCTTGGGGCACCTGCCAGGGGAGTGAGGAGTCTGGGCTGGGACTGGAGGAGATGGTGATGCTTTCAGGAAGTGGGGAGTGAATGTATGGGAAGGGCAAGGGTTTGGGGGTGCAGATCCATTCAGCCTCCTGTTTGGAGAAGAGGAAACAGCACTGGAGGCATGGCTTGGCCAGGCAGGTTGGCCAGAAAAGGGTCCTTGTTCCACTGTCCCTTCACTGGGCTATGCCACTCAGCTCTGCGCTCCAGCCCGCCTAGTACTAGGCTCTGTCCCCTCCTGGGCTGGGCCTGTTCCCTCCTGGGCTGGGCCTGTTCCCTCCTGGGCTGGGCCCGTCCCCCTCTGGGCTGGGCTGCAGCACCGCCCTCTCCCCACTTAAGACGGGCTCTGTTCCCCACAGCACCCCCTGTCCTGGGGCTTGGCCCCTAGGCCCTGACTCAGGCAAGCAGCTGTCAGGGGCCAGAGCCCTGCCCTGACGGATGAGTGCTGACGGCCCCTCTCCATGTGCCCTCGGCCGCTGACACCCCATCACACCGCTGCGGGGACCCCGGGAGACCTGGCCGCCTCTGCGCGCACCCCGCGGCAGCCTGCAGGCGACGGGAGGGAGGGCGGGGACGGTGCCAGGCGCCCCGCATTCTTCTGTACACCTGCGCCTCCACTCTGCTGGCTCCTCCGCGACGCTGCCCGTCCCTGGTGGCGCCACTGGTGTCACCGGCCACCGCTCTACCCAGGAGTTACCGGCGCGGCGCTGCGCTGCGGAGCGAGCTGGTCAGGTCCCGGGTGCGCCAGGCTGGTGAGTGCGCGCGAGGGGGTGAGTGCGCGCTGGAGGAGGAGGAGAGACGGGGGCTGGGGGAGAGCGGGTCACCTGGGGTGGCCAAGGGGAGACCGAAACCTGCGGTCGCTCTCCTCCTCCCCCGCCAGCCCGTGCTGGAGGTCGCAGCGCCCCCCGGAGCCCAGCGCGGCGGCGCACGCGCGGCCGCTCCTGCCGCCAACTTCAGTGGGTGCGAGTCGCGTCGGGGTGCTCGGTCGGTGGTGAAGGCTTCGCGGACTCGCTGCCAAGTGAGTGACTGCAGACCGCGCGGGGAGGGCAGGGCGCTCCCAGCATCGGGCCTCAGTTTCCCCCGCGGGAGTCCGTGTCGCTGCCCCGAGAGCCTGAGCCGGTTTCGCGTGGGGTGGGGCGGAAAGGGTGCCGGGTGGGGAAGGAGCGAGAAGTTTCTGCCTGATCCCGGGCGACGCGCGGACTTCACGGGCGCGGCGGGCTCTGTGCCGGCCAGGGCGCAGGTAGGGTGGGCGCGAGCTTCAGCGCAGCGGCCAAGTTCAGGGGCCGTGTGGGGCCGGGCTGGGCGCGAGGGCAACGGGGGGAAGGGGGAGAGGAGAGGGGGACTCCGGGAGTATCCCAGACACTACTTTCCCCACTTCCCAGCATCCAGGCTCCGTGCACCGGGATGACCGAGGGAAGCAGCCCCATCCCTATAGGAGGGCGCCCTTCAGGGCGAGGCTGGGGAGGGCAGGGGGCGGGAGTTGGGGTCTTACGGAGTAGCCTGCTCACCCCTCCGCCCTACACCTTGTGGGGTGCCCACGAGTCCCAAAGGGGCCAGCGGGATGGGTGAGCTGTAATCCCTTGGTGGCTAGTGGCTGCTCTAGGAGCTGGGTGGGGCCTCCTGCTCCTGGCCTGCCCCTAGTTCTCCCCCAGACAAGGAAAGGTTAGTGGGATCCGGGTGTCTGGGCTGGCACAATGTGGGTGCAGGCCCCTCTGGAAACATGCACCCAGTCACGGGTTGGGACACATGTGCCGACGAATGTGCCTTTGGATGTATGCGGGTACGTGCTGGTATCTGGGGGTGTCTCATGCCTGCGCACAAGCTTGCCAGGTGGGTGTCAGGCATCCTCTGGGTCCCTGTGCAGTCAGCAGCTGTGGAGACGGTTCCTGGACAAGCCCCCCACTCGCTCCTCCTGAGTCCTGGGGCCCAGGAGGATACCCCCACCCCCCACCCCCGAGTCCAGGGACTGGGCTGGGAGGTGAGGTGGGCGGTGGCACCAGGCGGCACAGCTGTGTGGCTCCCAGGGCTGGGTGATCGATGGCCCCAGCACAGCCGTCTCTGTCTCCCCGGCAAACATTCCCATTTGTCATCTGTATCTTGGGGGGCTGGGGGCTGGGGCCTGCCTGTGCACCCACCACTAAGTCCAGGGCAGTCAGCAGCCTCTCAGGGAGCCCCGAGCCCTTTCCTGGTCCCAGCCCCCTCCTCCCAACCCCTCACCCCTCTTGGAGCCCCATCCCCTCCCAGATGCAGACATCCACAAACCACCCGCTCGTCTCTGCTTACCCTACCTTCCACGCCCTGGCCTTGACCGTGCTAACCCCTCTCAAAGGCCTCTTCGCATGGACAGCCTTCTCTTCCTCTCTGTCTGTCCCCATAATGGGGGCGCCCACCCCGTGTTTGAGAGCGGCAAACATGACTGCCTGCCATGTGCAGAGCCCGAAGGCCAGCAGGGAGAACAACCTGCTCTCTGTGGCCGCCCAGCTGCCCCAGCCTCCCTCCTCAACCCACGGGCCATCCCTGAGCCCTGGGGAGCAGGATGAGTGTGTCCGTCCACATCCATGAGTGCCTGTGACCACGTGTGTCGTGTGTATGTACGTGTGGACACATTGCACCTGAATGCGTCCGAGTGTCTGCTCACACCCCGCCTGCGCGCGCTGTGAGTGCATTCATATGCAGTTTCCGTGTCCACACGGAGGGTGGTGTGAGTCTTGTGCGTGCTCGAGCCCGGACCCCATGAATTTTGGAGGTCCAACTCTATCCCGACGCAGCCCAGCGGTGCAGAGGTTTCCCCTCCAGGCACTGAGTGAGAGCTCGCCGAGAGCCTCCTCTGTGAGTGTGCACACGCTCTCCTCGCGCCCCGCGCACCGGGTGGCGGACAGCCCAGGTGGTGGCCCAGATGGAGCGCAGAGCGGCTCCGAGTGAGCATGCAGGGCACGGGAAGAGGAAGAGGTCTTGGCCGAGCTCGGCAACTGCAGGCTCGGCTGCTGACCTGCCCGAAGCCACCCAGATGGAGCCAGGCTGAGCAGGTGGCTGTGCTGTGGGGCCATGCTGCGCCGTCCACGCCCCCCAGCCTGGCCCACCCCACGTGAGGCTGACCCCCTCGGAAAGCTCGAGTACCCAGTAGGAGCACACACTCATGCGTGTGCACACAGAGGCTCGGAGCCTTCTGCCTGCTTCTCACCTCAGTGGCTTTTATCTCAGCTTCCTGGCACCAGCAGGGGGTCCTGGCAGGGGAGTAAGATAAGGAAGAGCTGCTGTCCCCCAGGACCAGGCCTGGTCACACTTAGCTTCTTCCAGTCACTCACCAATGCCCGTTGGGTAAACAGAAACAGGTCTGGATGGAATTACCCCAGAACTGGGCCTGCTGGGGGCTAGCTGGGCCTGAGGCAGAGATAAAATACAAGATATCTAGTTAAACTTAAATTTCAGGTAAACGACAAATACTTTTTATAGTACGTTCCAAATACTGGCTAGATTATTCTTTAAAAAAAAAAGTATTCGTCATTTATTTGAGTCAGATGTAACTGAGCATCCTGCATTTCTTTTTGTTCATTTGTTTTGTTTTATTAATCTACACCAAAGGATTTTTTTCCCCATAGATTTTTAGAGAGAGTGGAAGGGAGGGAGGGAAGGAGGTAGAGAGAGAAACATCAATGTAAGAGACACACATCGATCGGTTGCCTCCCACACACTCCCCGACGGGGCAGAGATAGAACCTGCAACCCAGGTAGGTGTTCTTTGACCAGGAATCGAACCCGAAACCTTCTGTGTGGGCTGATGCTCTAGCCACTGAGCCCTACCAGCCAGAGCTGGATACTTGCATTTTTATCTACACCTGGTGGCTGTAGGAGTGTGGGTGGAGCGGGACTGAAGGGGGAGTTGGGGCAGGTTTTCTAGGTTCGAACTACATGTGACAAGGCCAGGGAAGCCCAGGCTGAGGGAGGCAATGCCATACCCGGAGGCAATGCTACCCCTGGAGTGCTGGGAGCTGACAGAGGCACTGACCAAGGCCCTCTTGTCTGCAGGTGGCCATGGCGCCGGGCTCGGCCCACTAGCAGGCTGCCATGTCCCGAGAGGTGGCGGGCTCATGCCGCCTGGGCTCCGGGGCACGGGCACGGGCACGGAAGCCCAAGAAGCCCCACTACATCCCGCGGCCCTGGGGTAAGCCCTACAATTACAAGTGCTTCCAGTGCCCCTTCACCTGCCTGGAGAAGTCACACCTGTACAACCACATGAAGTACAGCCTCTGCAAGGACTCCCTCTCGCTGCTGCTCGACTCCCCCGACTGGGCATGCCGCCGTGCCCCTACCACACCCCGGCCCCTGGGGCCCGCTACAGACTGCCCACCTGACCCCACGGAACCGGGCAGGCGACCCCGAGGGGCTCGGCTCCCAGATGCTTCCGCCACGCCCGGCCTCGTTGTCACTGACCTCTCCCTGCACCGCTGTGTAGGGGGCCCCAAGCCAGAGGTTGAGGGGTCCCCAGGAACACCACCCCCTGCCAAGGATGCCCAGAAGGGTGTGGGCCTTGGAGGGCTCTTGGCTGAGTCATGGAAGCCAGGGCTGGGCAGGGGCCCCAGGAGCATGGCTGTGGTAGACTCAGCAGCAGTGGGCCCTGAGGGCAGCGTCCCCTGCTACCCTCCACCCACCTCCAGCGAGTTCCCTGAGGCCCAGAGCCTGCAGCTGTCCCTGCTGGGAGTCAACTACCCTCTTGGCCCCAGCCTCTTTTCCTACCTGGGGCCCTCCCTGGCCACAGCAGCCCATATGCCCTTCCTGGGCTCAGCCAGCCCGTTGTTTCCCCCAGCTTCTGTCTTCCCTGCCCTGCAGCCCCTGGAGCACCCCACCCCTCTCCCCCGCCTATACTACCCTCTGCTCCTGGAGCACAGCCTGGGGCTGCAGGCAGGCAAGGTCGCTGCCCCTGCCAAGCCCTCTGCTCCTCCCAAGGGACCCCCTGGGACTCTGGCCCCTGGGCTGTTAAAAGTGCCAGTACCTGGGCTGGGTGGGCCCTGGCCCTGTGGTGCCCCCAGGGACCCAGGGCAGGAGGGAGGGCTGGAGCTGGCTGCCCAGAGTGATTCCAAGAGGAAGCTGCCCCTGGGAAGCAGGCTGGAGCCCCCAAAGGCTCCCTCCAGCTTGGCCAACTTTGGTTGCCAGAGCAGGTAGGTGTCAGGGTTTCCGCCATGTTGTGGGATGTGGGGGGAGGGAGGGATGGGGTTTGAGGTTGGGGGAGGAGGGCTGGGCCTCAGTTCTGACTTAGTGTCAGGAATATGTGCTTCAGGCCACAGGGAGGATCCTGAGACCAGAGAGCCAGTCTGTCTGTCCTTCTGGGGTCCCACGCCTCTAGGCCAGGGAGACAGACTGCGCAGGGGGCACAAGAGAGAGTGGGGCAGAGGCTGGGAAACTGGAGGGCAGCACAGCCTTCTGACCGGCTCCTACTCCCCAGCCTGCGGAATGGCCCCTCCGTGATTCTCTGGCCTGAGGACAAGGAGCCAGGCGGCCCCGAGAACCTGGGCCTTGCTTCCCCCCCATCCCAGCAGCCACCGGGCCTGGTGCTTGGGGGCCCGGGGCATGTGTGTGAGGACCTGACCCGGGCTCTCGGCGACTATGCTAGGGTGGAGCAGCGCCTGGGGCAGTTGGCACCTGCCAGGGGCCTGGCCCCACGGCCTCTGCGGGAGCAACTGGGCAAGATCCGCAGGGAGCTGCTCACCATCCACCAGGTGCTAGAGCAGGCCGTGCGGCCCCCAGACATGCCGCTCGACCTCTCTGTGAAACGGACGCCCTCCAAGGTGCCCGAGGTGTCCTCAGGGTCCTGGGGGCAACCAGAGCTGGGCTCTACATTGGCCCAGGGAACCCCTGAGCCACCCAGAATGCTGGGCCCCACAGTGGCTGAGCCTTTCTCTGGCCATACCACCAAGTGTGAGGCTGACTCCAGTGTCCCTCCGCCGGGCCTCCCCCTCCAAGCCCCAGATGACCCTGTCATTCCTGGCGGTAGCTGGGGCCCCCGTGGCAGGGCTGGGGGCTCCTGGCCTCCCGAGGCTGTCTCTGGCCTGCAGAGCCCCCCAGGTGCCAAGGTCTGACCACAGCTCCTGCTGCCACCTCTGCCCCAATCCCACGCACACCGCCTGGCCCCCTGCCCGCCTCAGCCCCAGGGGCTCACACCCGGAGCCTGCCCAGCATGCCCGTGAAAAGACCCCACCCACCACGGCCGCGGCCTGTCTCAGCTTTTTATCGCTCACAGCTGTGGACATTAAAAGAGAAGCCACCATCACACACCCTGTCTGAGCCTCCTCTTTCCCTCGCTGCTCCACTGTCACCATCGGAACACCGTCCCCTGTGCAAGTGAACCAGCATGGACATCCGGGCAGGCAGTGTCCTGGGCCGCCCTGCGGGTGTCCACCTTCAGACTGGGCCCTCCCTGGAGGGGCAGAGTCCGGGGTTAGAGTGGGGGGGCTTCCCGTCGGGAGGGGCCGAGAAGCAGGTGTGGGTCAGGCGGGTGTGTCAGCAGGGCCTCCAGGCATGCCTCCAGCCTGTGTCTGGCAGGGCAGCCCTCATGTCAGATCCGCTGGAGGCCGCTCCCACTGCAGTTGAAAGGTGCTCCCCACATTCTGTGGCCCAGGGCTGCTTGCCCCGCATGGCCTCCACTGGGCCCCTGCCAGCCCCTGCAGTCATGATAGGCATCGGGTGGCCTTCACAGCTCGCTGCCTCCCTCCCAGCAGACCAGGCTGCACTTGGCCTTTCCCACAGGCTGGGGTGGGGGCAAGTAGGGAGGGGCTCCTAGGGGACCCTTGGACCCAGCTAATCACTTCTCTCCCTGGGAATTGGCCCGCTCAAGAATAGCCCCAGGGAAGGCAGTTCCTGCCTGTGCCCGGCTCCCCCAAGCTGGACCAGCCGGGCTGGGGCCAGTCGGAGCAGGACCTGTGGCTGCCCCATTAACTGTACGGGCAGCAGATAGCATCGCCGCCCTCCCCACCAAGGGGCCTTAAGAGCCAGTGTCCAGAGGTGGGGGTGTACGCCAGCCAGGTGGGGAGAGCTGTGAATGCAGAGGCTGACCCTCCACTTCCAGGGCTTCCTGGAGGAGCTGCAGGGGGCTGTGGGCTGAGTTAGGAGTGTCCAGAGACCCCCCCAGGTCCTGAGCCTTGGGCCTCCCATCGGCACCTGTAGGTGTTGTGTCTGCTGCTCCCTGATTTCTCATCACCCACAGGGCACACATAAGCCTGGCCCTGTTGGGGGAGGTCACCCCAGCTTCACTGGTGCAGAAATGGAAACAGAGAGACAGGACCTAACCTGCCCACTCTAGGGGTGGGGGGACAAGATGGACCCCTGGAAGTCCTCTGGTCCTGCCTGCTAGGGGATGGGGGTGGGGGGTGGGACCGCTTCATCTGCAGATATTTGCTCAGAGCCTTCTGAAGAGGGAGCTCATGCCTGACATCGCAGAAGGGTGTGGGGTGTGGACGGCTGTGGGGCCTCCCTGGGGAGGGGTTGGTTGTGCTAACCATGAGTGGCATCCAGCCAAGCAGGGGCAGCAGGAAGAATGGCCCAGAGGCCAGGGCAAGGGCCCCAGGGCAGGAATGTAGCAGCACTGGGAGTCCCTGGGGTTTAGCAGCTGAGTGGCAGGACTTCATAGTGGCTTCTCCTGTCCCCTCCTCTTTTGCCCATGTCAAAGTGGCCCCTTCCACTCCCTCAGGCTCTAGTTTCCAGCTACAGAGGCTGCTGCTGGAGCAGGGTCCAAAGGTAGGAGACCCTTCCGGCTGGCCTCCCTGGGTAAGGGCAGGTGGGGAGGTGTAGGACAGGACCCTGGCCAATGCCTCAGCGGTTGGAAGTCTTCAGGGACTGTGGTACCAGTCACTTGCCCTGCCTAAAGGAAGGACCGGTTTCATGGGCCAGTGAGTTTGAGAAACACTCCTCATCTATCACCCTCGCCCCCATCTTGGGACATCTCAATGCCCGCAAGCTCATTCAGGTCTCAGAGCAAAACCCACAGCAACCTTCATGGTCCATGTCCCCAGAACCATATTGCAGCCATCATGCTGGGAAAATAGGACCAAGAGACACAGCTGGCTGCTGGCTTTGTGGGCTGAACCAGGCTCAGGACCTGCTGGAACTGAGTTTGAATCCAGCTCCTCCCCCCCCACCTCCCCGCCACCCCCACCTTCACGCCTCAGTTGCCTCCTCTGGAGAAACAGGACACCAGCACTGCCTCGATGGGCACAGGGGAGCCGAGGCAGCTACTGCTCAGTACTCCGCGGAGCATGCTTTCACTAGCAGCCCCAAACGTGGCCCAACCATAGGGACTTGCAGGCACACTCACCTTCTGGCTTCCTGCTCTAACCTCTGGGCTTCCCCACCAACTGGCCAGCTGCCCTGTCCCCCCTCCCCCCAGGCCCTTCACCCTTCACCTCACTCTGGACCGTCCTGGAGACTCGGCTCACTCCTGCCTGCTCAGGCAGATCCAGGTGCCTGCGGGGCTGAAGGGGGGCCAGGGTCTGCACTGCTCCCTGGGTGGCCTGCTCCCTGCAACCATCTATGTGCCAGGCCTTGAGGGACTCTGCTGCCACCTGTCCTGCCGGGTGCCGGGGTTCAGGGACTTCGTGCCAGAGGATGTGGCTGTGACAGCTGCTGTGCTCATGGTGGTCGGTGAACTTGTCCACAGGGCTGTCCACACACTAGGACACTTCCCAAGTGCCACGGAACTGGGTGATGGTGGGCACTTCCTGGCCCCTCGGGGGCTGGCTGTGGATGCCCTTCCTGGTAGCAGACTATGTGCCTGGAGCTGTACAGAGATTCATTGGAACCCACTTTGGAGCTGCTGGTCCCAGACTCCAGGCTGGGTCCGCAGGGGCCCTGCTGGGTGGGCCTGGGGTCTACAGGGGCTTTTGTGAGTGAGAAGCTTGGGGATGCTTAGCTGTCCCGAAGTGCCTCCCAGCCACTGGGCTCCCTGGGGGACCTGACGGGCCACGGCTTTGGCAGCCTGTTGGGTGTGGCCACTGACTCAGAGGGTAATGTTACTGTGGCAGACAAGCAGCAGTGTCAGGCTGACCCTTGCCCTTGGGCTAGGACACCCTTCTGCATGGTGTTCAAGGGGCCGAGGAAGCCCTTGGGCATGGCCTCTGTGCCCCAGAGCAGGCTCATGGTGATGGATGCAGGGGCCAGCTACATGAAACACTCGTAGCTGCCCTGACCGCGTGGGCTCACATGGCAGCAGCCCCCTCACTGTGTATGGGTCCAGCCTCAGGCCTCCAGATCACCATGAATGGCAGAGTCCTCCCGGGCCACTAGCCATATCTTCCTGATCCTGCACATTTGCTGAGCACCTAGTGGGCCAGGCCCTGGGCTGGCCTCCTGTCCTCTCTGGGAGAGAATTCAGACTTTGTCAGCAGCCACAAATCAACTGCCTCCCAGCCTCCAAAGCTGAGTCCTCTCCATGCCCCAGTACACTGTGCCCCAGCGCTTACCACTCCCGTGTCCACTCAGGCCCTGGCCCTCTGGCTCGGGGCCCAGGAGGCCTGAACTTTGGGACCAGCAGCTGAAGCCTGGAGGTCTTTGGCGTGTTGGACAGCCTGCCAGCACTTATCCGGGCAGGATCTCCCACCAGATGCCCCAGTCTCCTAATCAGTCACAGGCAGACAGGCAGGGTGCGGCTGGGCTGGGTGGCCTGGACAGGGGTGCGGCTCCTCACAGTCCCCGTCCTCAGAGACGGCCTAGGTTCTGAGCCTCCTGCAGCCTCCCTTGGCCCAGCTGAGGTAAGGGGGCGGCAGAGGAGGGGCGACCCTGGGTGTCACATGGCTGGATTGGGAGCCTTCATGGCCCTGGCCACTTCCCCCATCTGAGACTATCTCACAGGCTGTCTGAGCATTCATTTTCTCCTCTGTAAACAGCTCCAAGTTCCTGGATGAAGGTGCTGGGAGGGTTCCAGGCAGTGGTCACATCTAGGAGAGCCTTCCTAATGAAGACAGATCCCTGCTACTTAAAAACGGCAGGGAAATGAGGCCCCCAAAGGGTGGGAAAGTGCTGGTGACTGAGTCTGACGGTCAGGCAGGCTCCTAGTGCCAGCAAGAGGGCTTCAGGGGGAGGGGACAGTGCCTGGTCCTGCTCCTGAAGGCTGATGACCGACCGACTGCCGGGGTGCTCCTGTCAATAACCAGGATACTGGGTGTGAGGTTCTCGCAGGAGGAAACTGAGTCAGAGAATCAGGAAGATTGGAGGAAGGGAATTTATTCTGCGCTCCCGGGCGAAACCCACAGATCTAGGGGTCAGACCTATGGATTCCCGCTGGAAGGGAGTGAGGAGCGCCTTTTTTATGCAGCTGTTCAGTGAGGGCGGGGGAGCACGAGTTGTGGGAGTTCTCCTAGCTGCAGGGTCTTCAGGTTTCCAGGAAGGCTGTGGGAGTTCCCCTGCTGGGGTCTTCACAGCCTCCAGGCCTGTTGCCACCTGTCTGGCAGTGGACCTGTTAGGAATTCTAGGGAAGCTCGTGGAGGCATGTAACAGCCTTGGACCCCCCTCCAGCCTAACACTGGGGTCTGTAGTTTTAAGGCCATTCACCTCTGATAAGGTTCCTTCCATATGTCCCAGCTCCTGTGGGCGGGGGTGTTAAATGGGTCAATGTAAAAGGTATGCAGAAGGTGCTCAGTAGTTGTTGCTACTGATGTTAGGATATTACACCCCAGAGCAGAAGAGGCAAGGAACAGCCCTGATGATCAGATCAGATGCCTGAAGCCTCTTGGCTGGTCCTCCCAGGCCCAACAACTTCCTAGCCCACCTGTCTCTGGGGCTGGTGTGGGGTGGATGGGAAACCAGGGTTCGAAGGGGCCAGCCTGGGGGTGGGGAGGCAGCTCTTTCTGGAATTACATATAGGGCATAGGTGTCCTTTCACCCTGGGAGGGTGGGGGACCTTCAAAAGCCTGGGTGAGGTTTCCAGATGAGGAAACCCGGGCAGGTTCGGCAACTGTGGGAAGGTGGAGGAAGTGGAAGGTGGAGGAAGTGGAAGGCAGGGGTGTTGGGGTGCTGCAGATGGATTGGAGGGGGCACAAGGACGCTGGGGGGGGGCACAAGGATGCTGCAGGGAGGGACAAGGACGCTGCGGGGTGGGGAACACGGAGGCTGTGGGGGAACAAGGACGCTGCAGGAAGGAAAAACAAGGAAACCACGCGCGCCTGCCCTGGGCTCCGGGACAGGAACGTTGCCTGCGCGGAACGTTCGGGCAAGGCCGGCGGGCAGCCCGAGCGCCTTTGGGGGCCGGACCGTCGCGCGGCAACGTTGGGAGCCGGCGGAAATGGGGCTCGTGTCCCGGGGCACCGCCACAGCGGGGCTGGGGACCGCGGGTGCTGTCGTCCGCTCTGGCCCGCCCAACGCAATCCCCAGCCTCATCCCGAACCCACCGCCCGAGGGCACGGCTCTCGGGAGCAGCCGGTGAGCATTCGCGGGGAGGGCTGCGGTCCGTGCGGTGTGACCTTGGGGAGCCCGCCCTCCCGGCCCCAGGACCGGGGCTCTGGACCCCAGCTCCCCGGTCGCGGCGGGACCAGGCGCAGGCGAAGGAGCGGAAGGGTCTCCCGAAGTCTCCACCCCGCCCCCGGGCCGGCGCCGCTCTCTCTGGCCACTCGGAGCCTCTGTTTCAGCATCAGTGAAACGGGGACGCCACCGCCCGGGCCGGCCTGCGATGTAGGAGGGCAGTGAGCGCGGCCCCGCGAGCTCCCTCGCAACCCGCCCCCTCCAGGAGGCCGTTTCCCCAGACCCGCTGGGTGTGTGACCGGGCCATGTGGGTGCTCCTGGTGGGGAGTCTGGTCCCAGCACCCACTCAGCTTGGGTCTTGCTGTGGACTCTTGGGAGGGCCATTCAGGGTCAGGGAAACGGGCTGTCAGCACGTCGTGTTGGTCCCTGACTGCAGAAGAGGGCGAACAACAGAATCCTCGATTCCGGCCTTGCTTCTGAAACGAGAGGGGCAAAGGCACTGTGCACACAACACGGGAAAAACATTTTTTAAAGTATATTTTATTGATTTTTTTACAGAGAGGAAGGGAGAGGGATAGAGTGTTAGAAACATCAATGAGAGAGAAACATCGATCAACTGCCTTTTGCACCCCCCCCCCTCCCCACTGGGGATGTGCCTGCAACCAAGGTACATGCCCTTGACCGGAATCGAACCTGGGACCCTTGAATCCGCAGGCTGACGCTCTATCCACTGAACCAAACCGGCCAGGGCAACATTTAAAAAAAGAAACCCCACAAATAACATGGGGTAAAAACTAATTCTGGTGAGCTATTGAGGGGCAGTGCCTGGGAGGGCTTTGTGCTGGAATCAGTTTGTGCAGCTCTGCTGCATCAGGTAGACTGGCCTCCGGTTCTGTGGGGCGAGTGTCCCACAGATGCTGGCTGCTCTGGGAATGGACTGTTTCACAAGGGAACTTGGTGCCATTTCTAACAGGGGAGGCATTTCTAGGAATGGGCCCTTGTTTCTGTTGTTTGTGGGGGTTTTTGGTTGTGTGTGTGTGTGTGTGTGTGTGTGTGTGTGTGTGTTTGTTTTAGTCTTTAAAGGTGTGCATGGTGCCCAAGTTACCGCCCTGCTTTCCCTGAATCTGCACCTCTGCTATCGATCGCCTGCTCTTTCATCTCTTCCTGGCTGTCTGATCTGAGCAGACTTCTTTGTGCTCCTCACTCCCAGAGGCTGAGGTGGGAGCAGGGATGGGAATTTGCTCCATAATCTGATAAGAGTTCTTTCTCGCTGCCCCACGGATAAGAACATCAACTTCTGCTCTCTGCTCTTCCTTAGACGTGAGGAGCTGCTGCTTTTTTCTCTTTCCCCCCCGGTAAACTTTGTAGATAAAGCATAATGTGTGCAAGGCGGACAGGTGTTCCCAGAGTGAACACCCGTGTGCTCCGTTGCCCTCGGAGCACCTGTCCGCCATTGGGCCAGTTGTGCTGCTGCTTCTACAGAGAACTCCCCCGACCCCTATGTGTAAATGGCCACCTGGTTGGAAAAATGCTTCCCAAATGAGCAGTTTTCCTTAGCTCCTGGGAACGCACGTCGTCCCCACGAAGGCCGTGATGGTGGCATTTGGCTGAGCTGGTGTGTCCTGACAGGCTGGCACGGAGGGATTTGGACTGTGCTGGCTGGTCCCCCGTGGCAGCCAGACACACCGGGTCCCTCACAGGCAGAATCGCGCTGTCCCTCTCAGGAGGGCAGTCCCTGCAGAAGGCTCAGAAAGACAAGTTGGCTCTGGATGCCCTTGCTGATGGCCACAGGGATCTGGCTCCAGGCGGCTACACTGTTGCTTGCCCTCCCTGGTCACTGGGGGAGGGGCCCTTTCAGCTGGAACCTGTAGCTGTGAGAGGCCTTTTTCCCCAAGCTGGCTGGGAGAGGCCTCGACCCTCCAGTCCCAAGCTGGGCCACCTGCAGGGGAGAAGAGCAGTTGCATCAGTGACCTCTGAAACCCGGGGCATTTGTGTCTGTGTGAAGCCTCCCAGTGCCCCCGGTCCTCAGGAAAAGGCTCCCTGTGCCTCCCACAGTGTCACACTGCCCCAACGTGTATGTGTGTGTCTCTCTCCCCTTGTCCCCAAGGGCCTGGTGAGCCTGGAAGCCCAGGCTCAGTCCAAGGCCTGTGTTTTCTCCTTCCAGTATGGGCTCCAGCTTGGGGGTCTTAGGGTGGCTGCTCGGCCCTTTATGCCAATGAGGTGGGGGCCACCGGTGTCTGAGAAAGGGCACACCTCAGTGTGAATGCCCTCAGACCATGCTGGGTGAGGTCCTGCCGGGTCAGGCCCCACCTGGGAGGGCTCAGGTGGGAGAACGAGGGGATTGCTGAGAAACCTTCACCCCCAGTGAGCTTGCTTCTGGGCCCCACAGCATTCCCACGTGGGGCTGTTCTGGGTGCTCAGAGGCCATGTGAGGGTAGTGAGAGGCCAGCAAGGCTGGTGTCCCTCCTCTTGAGAGAAAATGGTGGTGTCTTCCCATTCCCCAGGGCTAGTGAACTTCCCCCACTATTGAAGCCCCTTACACGTCCAGCGTGGCTCAGGGTTCCTATTCAGGGTTCGAGTTCTGAAGGAGGCCGCACACAAAATGAAGAGAGAGAGACTAGAAGAGAATCAGTTTGGAAACTGGGGGACCAGGCGAGGCATCTTTCCTCTAGCAGGGTAGATTGCCCCCTGATGCCTGAGTCTCACCAGCCTTTTATTGAGTCTCTGAGAAAATAACAATATCCTTAGGCAAGAAATTCCAAGGAAGAATTTTACATGTAATTAACAGGTAGAGATTTGCTGTAATTAACAATGTTTCAACTTAAACAAGGGGTGCATAGCTCTGACCTTTCAGAGCAACCAAAGTAGGTTAAAAACAATCAGTTTCCAGCATAAAAACCATCAGTTTCCAGCACCCCACCCTCACTTGTGATAGCTACATGGTTGGAAGAATACTTCCGGAAGAAGGTGCTCAGCTGTGACAAGAGGAAACACTCCCCAGTTGGGAGCCCTCCCCTGAGGTGGCGGATGGATGGGGCTCCCAGGGCAGCATGGGCATGGCTGTAGGCTTGTGGATCAGGTACAGGCAGAGGCGCCGTGAGAACTGAGCCTGTTCTCTGAGCGCTGAAGCTCCTCCAGGAGGCTCACGGGGCAGGAGGGTGGGCTCAGTTTCCCAGGCACATTCCTAGGCATCTTCTGGGGTGTCTGCCCCGGATGCCCACAGCCACCAGCAGTGTGCACATGGCTGGTTTCCCTCAGCCCAGCAGCAGTCT
Source organism: Murina feae (assembly GCA_004026665.1). Classification (NCBI taxonomy): domain Eukaryota; kingdom Metazoa; phylum Chordata; class Mammalia; order Chiroptera; family Vespertilionidae; genus Murina; species Murina feae. The sequence goes on from PVJC01011281.1 coordinate 28,460, forward strand.
GTTTAAATTTTCATCTTTATTCTTGCTAGCTTAGGAAGTAAATCAAGGTTGTTTAGAGTTTTAACTTGAGTTACTTTAATTGTTAATGAGACTGCATTTTCCCATGTGCTACACGTAAAAAACCAATCGATGTCTTTACAAACCCCTGTGAGTGGTACTGAGCCGGTCATGTAATCGCCTGCTTGTCTCTGAAATGGGGGAAAGCGTTGACCTGCCTTAGGATGGGGATGCGGGGTGATTTGGGGCCTGTCTCACAGCAGCCCAGGGCGAGGGGAAGGCAGTGCCCATGGGAGATGGACAATCAGGGACCCCACCCCCACCAACCTCCATGGCCAAACCCAAAACTGGGTGACTCCAACCAGTGGGCTTTGGGCCCATCTGAGTGTTTGTGCCACACGTTGGCCCTGGCCTGTAGCCACAGGGATGCCAGCCCCCCTGGGGCCACGGAGGCATATCGTGTTGGTGGCAGCAGCAGCTCTGAGCGGAGCCTCTCCCCTCTCTTCCAGGGTCCCCAGCATGGTGCTGAAGGCTTTCTTCCCCACATGCTGTGCCTCAGCGGACAGCGGCCTGCTGGTTGGACGGTGGGTCCCTGAGCAGAACAGTGCTGTGATCCTGGCCGTGGTGCACTTTCCCTTCATCCCTATCCAGGTCAAGGAGCTCTTGGCCCAGGTGCAGCAGGCCAGCCGCCTAGGCGTGGCTGTGCTGGGCACCTGGTGCCACCGTCGGCAGGAGCCCGAGGAGAGCCTGGGCCATTTCTTGGAGGGCCTGGGCGCCATCTTCTCCCACGAGCCCTGGCTCCAGCTGTGCCGGGAGAGGGGCAGCAAGTTCTGGAGCTGCAAGGTCGTCCACCGGCAGGCGCCTACCTCCTCTAGTGCCCCTGGCGAAGACCAAGTTATGCTCATCTTCTATGATCAGCGCAAGGTACTGCTGTCCCAGCTGCACCCGCCCACAGCCCTGCCCGACCACCAGGCTGGGGATGCCACGGCCAGCACTAGGGGCCTGGCTGCTGTCTTCGACACAGTGGCGCGAAGTGAGGCACTCTTCCGAAGCGACCGGTTTGATGAGGGCCTCGTGCGGCTGAGCCACTGGCAGTCGGAGGGTGTGGAGGCCAGCATTCTTGTGGAGCTGGCCAAGCAGGCCTCGGGGCCCATCTGCCTGCTGCTGGCCTACCTGCTGTCAGTCATCTCAGCTGCCAGCACCTGTCGGTAGGTGCCCCTGGGGCCAGGGTAGGAAGGAGTTAGACTCCTGAGTTGTAGGCCCACCCCCTCAGTGTGAAGGCCCAGACAGGGCCATTCGGAGGCTCATGGCTGTCCTCCACACTTCAGCTTTCCCATATTTCCTCTCCTGACATCTCAGAGGGCGTCCTGGTGGTGGCTGCTGTTCTGGTTCTGGTGCCCCGCACCCCTGAGAAAGAGCCAGGCTTCCTGGCAACCTCAGCGATTGCGTAGGACCCACAGGGTAGGGGTACTGGGTGAACCTCAGCTCCAGCCCTTGAGAGGGAGGCGAGACAATGGAGCGACTGGGTTGTTGCTGGCTGAGGACTGGTGTTTGCCCTGCCTGGGAGTTGTTCGTCCACCTAAACACATACAGGCTCACCCACTTCCCTGTCCCCGACACCAGCAGGAGAGACCGCCCCGGAGGCTGACAGTCAGGGGTGTGGTGTGGTGGTCTCCAGCCTTGGCCGCTCTGGAATCACCTGGAACACTCGTGCTGCAGGCCCGGCCAGGGCCCTGGGGAATGCTGGGGCAGCACCAGGGTGTTCTGGCTGGGCTGCAGGGGCCCCTCTCGCTGTGATAAGCCATCTCTCTGGTGGGTTTACGTTGTCTGGTGTGGGGACTGACCTTGTCTGCTCATCAGCACAAAGGCCTGTTCTGGCAGAGACCTTGGCAGCTGTGTGGACACCTTAGATTGTGGAGGCTGCAGGGAACGGGCGGGTTTCAGAGCTTCATGATTCCCTTGGAATGAAGTATGTGAAAGCACATCTGGACCTAACTACAATTTTGAGGAGAGAAGGCTCTTAGCTTTTAACAGCTTTCAAAGGACCCAGGAAAGGTTAATGACCACTCATGTGCCCCCAATTTGGATTAACCCGTCAGTCAGATGTTGGCCAAGGACTGGTGGTGGTTGTAGATGAGTCATGGCCATCACCATTGGGTAGTGAAGCCCCTTGTTCCCCCAGGGCAGGCCCAGGGGAGCAGTTGGGGCCTAGGCTGCCCAGAGCTGGGCTGAGCCTTGGGGAGACTGCTGTGCAGGCAAGGTCCATGCAGACAGTGCGAAGCCACCTTCCATTTGATTGGAATTGGTGGGGAGGGGGCAGGAGGTATGTTGAACACGTTTCATTTCTTTCTCTTTTTTAAAATATTTTTTAAAAATATAGTTTTATTGATTTCAGAGAGAGAGAGAGAGATAGAAATATCATTGATGAGAGAGAATCATTGATCGGCTGCCTCCTGTACTGGGAATCGAGCCCACAACCCGAGCATGTGCCCTTGACTGGAATCGAACCCAGGACCCTCCAGTCTGCAGGCTCTGTCCCACTGAGCCAAACCAGCTAGGGCCATTCGATTTAATTTATTATTTTTTTTCATTTCTTGGATTTGGTTCATAGCTCATCAGTTGGAGATGAAGCCTTTAAACTTTCACGGTTGGACCTCTGCCTTCTGAGAGCCCAAGTGCGGCTTGGTGGTGGCTGTGTATTTCGCACCGGCCCTTTCCCTTCCCCTGCGGCAGCTAGTTGTGAGTGGAAGGGGGCTCTGGGCGTGGCTGAGTTGCAGTCCAGCACTGTCTCATCTTTGTTGCAAGCGTGTCCCCTCAACGTTTGAATGTCTGTGGAGGCGTCCCAGTGCTTCCTTTGCCTGGAGAGAAATCGGTCCCATGGGGAGTCCAGGTCAGCCAGAGACTCTTGACGAGGGGCACCATCCAGCAGGGCCCGGCGCTGGGTGACAATACCATGCTTTCTCTCCACTCCCGGGTGCATATGGCCTGGAATCAGCTGTTTGGGAGATGCTCGGGCTCCCAGTTAATGGCTGTGAATGCCATGAGCCCCACTGGGCTGCTTATCTGGGCCCTCCCACCTGTGTTCCTGCCCTGCTGCGTTCACTGTGTGACCATCGATGTTTGGTGCCACCAGGGACTCCGGCTGAGCCTGGCTTCCTGTGTGCATAGTGAGGGGTGTTGGTAACACTGAGGCCGCCCTTGCTCCCTGGCAGGCAGGAGAGCCCCAAGGGGAGCTGAAGGCCCATCCATCTCTGCTCCTTCACAGGGTGTTCAAGCTGTGGCCACTGTCCTTCATCTGGAGCAAGCTCTCCACGTGTGAGCAGCTCAGGCATCGGCTGGAGCAGCTCACGTTCATCTTCAGCACTCAGAAGGCTGAGAATGCCTCCCAGCTGATGAGGTTCGGGGTCTTCCCTTGGGCTTCTTGGCAGCGGCCAAATGCGCCATAGGCTAAGCCCCTTCCCCACCCCATTCTCCGCACCAGACCCATCTTGGCTGACCCTTTCTGGCCAGACCGCCCTCACCGTCCTCTCCTGTTGGGCCCCTCCTTCCAGGAAGGCCAACATGCTTGTCTCCGTGCTCCTTGACGTGGCCCTAGGCCTCACGCTGTTGTCCTGGCTCCATGGGAAAGACCGCATTGGGCAGCTGGCTGATGCCCTTGTTCCCGTGGCTGATGTGAGTCGGATGGGGTGGAGCCAGGTCTGGACTCTAGTCCCTGTTTCCTGGGGTGAGGGGTGGGGCCCTTCCTGGGGCAGCAGTGGCCCCTCAACCAGCTAGAGCAGCCCTTGCCCTCCACATTTTGTGGCCACAAGCGCAGTCCTTCTCACTGACCTAGACCAGTTCCCTAGGAGCCGTGGAGACGGATCTGCCAGTGCCCACCTCCCCGCCCCGGGTCAGATTGCAGCTCCTGGCTTCTAGCTTCTCTTCCTGAATGTGGATATGTGGGGGGGCGCCTTGTGGTCAAGGCTTTTAGGGGGAGCCCACCTCCCTGGGCCTGGCCCAGTGTCATAGTGTTCCTGTTGCCGCCCCAGTGCATGACTTTCTGCTCTCCTGACTGCCTTTTGGGTTGGGACCTCTGCATGGTCAGCAGCATGAACACCTGTGTGTTCAGGGCTGTCTGTGCGCAGTTGAGCTCTGGCCTCCCGTCCTTCAGTGGTCACCTCCCAGCGTGGGTTCTGTAGTTCCCATGCTGAGAGCCAGAGGTACCAGCTCACCTGCTATGCTCCTGGACTTGCCCTGCACATCCGGGCAGTGTTTCCAGGCCCGGGTGCTATTCTCCTCCTCCCTGCCACCTCATCCTTCTAGGGTCCTCCTGCTGCATTCAGCTTCTCTGCCTTCCTTCCTCAGAACCGAAGACCCTGTCACTTGTGTTGGGAGCTTGTCTCCCTGGTTAGGGCCTCCTAAGCTACCCACTGGCCTCTTCAGGGGCCTTCTGCAACTGAGGCCTGACTGGGTGGCCCCTGTGGGCTCAGCCTCCTCTGGTCATCATCAGCACCCAGCGTGGTTATTTACTGGGCCTACTGGGGCCAGACCGGACTCTGCGGGCAGGAGCCCTCACAGGCTAAGAGTGTCCATGGCTTCTCAGAGTCGCCCAGCTTAGAGGAAGGAGGAAGGAGAGTCTGGGGGCTGGGAAAGAGGCTCGGCTACTTTACCTGCTCCCCTGTGCTCTGCCTGTGGCCAACTTCACCCTGGACCTCCTTTCTGCGAAACTGCTCAGAAATATAAATATTTAATTAAAAAATGAAAGCCTCTTCCTGCTGCCAAGCTCTTATCCTTTAAATATTAAATAAGCTCTATTTATAAAGAATGTTCTGTTCCCCTTCTCACTGCTCCTTATATGGCTGAGGCCTTCACACAGGGTTGGGAGAGGCCTGCAAGGCAGGTGGGGTTGGGGGTAGGGGTGGTGGTGGCATACCTCTGACTATGGTGCAGGGATGACACTGCTGTGGCCACAGCATTGGCTGAGAGTCCTCAGGGCCTGCCCACTGGAGCCGGAATGGCTCACGGACATCGGCTTTCCTCCTAGGGCAGCCAGGACACTCACTGGTCAGCTTAATTGCTTGCTGGTGAGGGTCCCTGTGCTGTCTCTGGCCCTCACTCACCATTGATCTTGACTCTGGGTCCCCATCTATTCTTCCCTTTAGGGGATCCTCCCATCTTCCTACCTGCCACCTGGGCCCCTGACAGGCTGGACACCTCCCTCACCTGAGGTCATCCTCCCAGAGCGGGCCCAGGCCTCTTCTGTGGCTGGTGGTGGGGTGGGTCCTTGGTGGAGGAAGACTGGGTGGGCCCACAAGCTCCCCCTACAAGACTGGGTCTGCCTCATGTCCTGGAGCCTGGGGCTAAGGGCTTCTGTGGGTATAGTGGTCAGAGTGGTGAGATGGGGCCAGGAGACTTTATTCTGAGGCTGATTCCCATCGGGGGCTACCTGTCCAGAAGGCCAGGGACAGACTGCTGGCATCATAGGTTGTGTCTCTCAGCCCCGAATCCCATAATATCTGTGAAGAGGGGTTCCATGGCCAGACAAGTGTGGGAAATCCCAGGTGCCCATCATGACAGAAGATGGCAGTCCAGACATCTGGAGCAGGGAGCCCGGGCTACCTCTGTCTGCACAGATGGGCTGGCCCAGTTTGTGGACAGCATGCCCCTCTGTCCTCACAGTGGGTGGCCGAGGAGCTGCAGCACCTGCTGGAGTGGCTGATGGGTGCACCTGCCGGGCTCAAGATGAACCGGGCACTGGACCAGGTGCTGGGCCGCTTCTTCCTGTACCACATCCACCTGTGGATCAGTGAGTGCTGGGGGTGAGTGGGCCATGGGACTTCCCAGGGTTCCCTGATTTGGCTTCTAAAGCCTGTACCCTCAGGGACACAGGCCCTGATTGGGCAGGGCAGTGGGGCCCAGGCCTGGCACCATTCCCTTGGTCCCTGCTTCCTGCCCTCCTGGGGTCCAGTGTGTGTGGAACCCTGCTGTGCTAGGCTGGCTACTCTACTGAGGGATGGCCAGTGGCATAGTCTGTCACTCACAGTTTCCAGAAGACTCAGACACCATCCTCAGTGAGGACTTATGGGGGACCAGGACCTTCTTGAGCACCCCCTCAGGGCTGAACCCCTCCTGCCAGGCTACATCCACCTCATGTCCCCATTCATCGAGCGAATCCTGTGGCACATGGGCCTCTCAGCCTGCCTGGGCCTGACAGTTGCCCTGTCCATCCTGTCGGACATCATCGCCCTCCTCACCTTCCACATCTACTGCTTCTATGTCTATGGTGCCAGGTGGGTGTGTGCTCCCCCACCCCTGTAGGCTGGCCCAGTGCAGCCCTCCATACCCTGGGCACTACAGACAGGCCCTGGGGTTGGGTGGCTGCAGGGGTGGTGCAATACCCAGGCCCAGTCCTGGTGGCGCCCATGTTCTGCAGGTTGTACTGCCTCAAGATCTGTGGCCTTTCCTCGCTCTGGCGCCTGTTCCGAGGGAAGAAGTGGAACGTTCTGCGCCGGCGGGTGGACTCCTGCTCCTATGACCTAGACCAGGTATTGGGCAGGGTGCAGGGGAGGGTGCACCCCAGCCTCAACTGGCCAGTGTGACCTCCCAGCTCCAGTCCAGCCAACCCCTCTAAACGGGCCTGGCCAGTGCAGCTGCTTGGGTACCATGAGGAGGCAGCCTGCTCCTGTCCTGCAACCCAGGTCCCACAGGGTCAGCATCAACCCCGGGGACCTGGGGAGTCTGCAAGATGCAGGGTCATGTGCGGCCCTCAGACAGTGCAGAACCTTATCCCCATGGGAGGTGGACCCTGCTCTCAAGAGGCTCCTGGGCCCCAGGAAGTCAGTGGTCAGCAGGCATTAGAAGTAACTTGGCAGTGGGCCCTGGACATGACCCAGGCAGCGGGTTCCTGGTTCTGGCGTATCCCATTAGCTTGCTCAGACCTAACACCTGGAACCCGAGTGCTGCCCTCCAGGGCGTGTCTTTGCATGATTTTCACACCCCTTGTCTTCGGTGTATGTGGTACACCTTACTGGCTGGTCCTCTCTGCCCCCAGCTCCCTGCATCGCTGAGTCTGGAGGGCTCACACGCATTCCCCTCAGCGCTGGAGAGCTGCCAGCAGGCTTTCATGAGCTGTCTGAGGAAGCCAGTGTCCCACCAGCAGGCACCTCCTTTGTGCCAGTTATAGGGTGGGCTTGGTGGGGTGTGGCAGTGCTGTGGGGGCTGTCCCCAGTGTGAGCTCCAGCTGATGGCGAGGGTACCCTTCTCCTGACAGCTGTTCATTGGGACTTTGCTCTTCACCATCCTGGTCTTCCTGCTGCCCACCACGGCCCTGTACTACCTGGTGTTCACCCTGGTGAGCTATGGGGGGCTCTGGGCATGATACCCGGCTGAGGGGCCTTGCCCACAGTGCTTAGAGTGGTCACTGCCAGATGTGCCAGCCTGGCAGTTATGGGCAGGCTGTAGGCCATATGGGGTATGGCTGTTCTAAACTCTCTGGGCAGTGTGTGCTGGGCCCGGAGTGTATGGGGGTTCTACCCTGGGGGCCATCACTCACCACTCTGGGACACTTAGCTGGGTACATGGAGGACAGGACCCACGGTGGGCAGGGCATGGCGGTGGGGACTCGGAAGGAGGGGCGCAGCACCTAGGTGACCCGGGCTGAGGCGCCAGTGATGCATTTCCCCGGATCAGAGCACCATCTCTTCTGACCTTGTGGGAGGCCAACCTCTCCCGCCTTCTGCTTCCCTGCCTCCTCATGCTCGCGCCTCAGGTGTGGAACAGGATTAGTGCCCTTGGAGTGCGATACAGGCTCTCGAGTCCCTGGTCACCCTTCACTGTGGCCCAGAACCCGTCAGGCTGCTCTGCTCTGGCCGTGATCCCGGCTCGGGCCCTGAGCACTGTCTCTGCTGCAGCTCCGGCTCCTGGTGGTCACTGTGCAGGGTCTGATTCATCTGCTCGTGGACCTCATCAATTCCCTGCCACTGTACGCGCTCGGCCTGCGGCTCTGCCGGCCCTACAGACTCTCAGGTAGGTCTGTGCTGGGCGGGCAGGCACACACCTGTGGGCCCTGCAGAAACACCAACTGCACCATGTGGAAGCGGTGGTGTGCACAGGGTGGGTGGGAAGGGAGGACAGAGACCCCTGGCCCCAGGCCGTCTGCTGGACCAGTTGCCTGCACTGAGAGGGAGGTAGAGGGCCCAGCTGGTGCTCAGGTTTCAGGGGTGATACTTTCTTTTTTCACCCTTTTCTGTGACAAGTGTGAATATCTGCCCTGAGTCTGTCCGCAGTGGTGTAGGTAGCACCTGCATGTGGCTCAGAGAAGACGTGTACTCGTGTGATTGTGTGGGCTGTGTGTGCCTGCTGTTAACTCTCCATTTTGGAGGCAGCACGCCAGGACGGGAGATGCTGGGCTGGCCAGATCTGTGTGACAAGAATGTACTCCTACCTGGTACCCAGCAGACTGCTGTCCCTCATCCCAGCTGCCCTGGCCATCCCTTGTGCAAGTGGCTGCCCACTTTTATGTTGATACTAACCATTGTGTTGGCCACATGCCCCTAAGAGGAGGCTGTCCCCACCATGGTTGTGGGTTGGTATAGGGGCTTTGAACGCAGGGCACTTGGAGATTTCCAGTGCAGCCCCCGTCCAGCAGTTGTTCAGGTGGCCTCAAGCTGACCACGATGCCCGGGAGGCCCTGACCCCAGTTTATAACTGGGCAGCTTGGGACACACCCAAGAGCTCATTGTGGCTGCTCTCAGCCAGCTCAGAGCCAGAGGATGTGAATATGCGTGTTCCACGGGTTTTGGACCTAAAGTCTGTCTGCTGGATGCCCTTAAACCCTCTTCCAAGGCTCTTTCCCTGCAGATGGCCATGCTAGGGACCCATGTACTGTGCTGCCCAGGTTCCCTCAGCCCCCAGCCTGCACCTCAGAATGCCAGGACAACACAAGTGGAGAGACCGAGACTTGGCACCCTCCTCCCCCATACCCTGGCTCACTGCCAGAGCAGAGTTGTTTTAACTTCACATTAAAGGCCCCAGATGCCGCTATCTCCTCTCTTCTTCCCTGAATTTGCCTTGGGCCTCCTCATCAAATAATAATTATCTCCTATTTCTCTTTTCACAAAAACCTTCGGCCTGGGAATGCCCAGAGGTGGATGTCCAAACTGCAGGCCAGGGGCGTGGTAGGTCCCACTTGGCCACTCACATAGAATTTGGAAGAGATTTAGATGCCAGCAGGACAGCCGCCACCCAGCAAGTGGCCTTTGGCTCTGTGGGAAAACCCACGTCTCATCTGAAAAACAGCACAGGCCGTGCTCCACTGCCAGCCAGACACTCGGTTTGTCCTCAGTGGATTTGTGCAGGAAGCTTTGATATTGGCCCAGCAACCCATGCAAAGAGGCATATGGGAAGGACAGGAGGGGCAGAAGGGCTCAGGCAGCCCTCAGAGTGCTGCCCAGAGGTGAAGGGGCCTTCACCGCCAAAGCTCCTCTGTCCACGCCTTTCTCTGCTGACACAGAGGAGGACCGACGGGGGCTGTCTTCTGGGCCCTGGGAGCCCTGGGAGGCCACTCTCCTCCTCAGGAACACCTTGCTCTCCTTCTAGCTGGCGTGAAGTTTCAAGTCCTGGAGCATGAGGCTGGCAGGCCCCTCCGCCTCCTGATGCAGGTAAGGCCTCTGCATATCCCTAAACTGCTGTCTGTGGACAGATCCCTCTCCTTACCCCATGATGCCGCCCATGTTCCTGGGCAGCGGGGATCAGGCCCCTCTTTGCTGCCCTGGGTTTAGAGCATCATGGGCCCAGGGTAAGACAGGCAGGAGGGCCCAGAGGGGCACAGCCCAAAGGGAGACTTTCCCACCCTCAAGGCCTCTCTACACCGTGACCGTCCTTGCCTGGAACCTTCCCCAGTAGGCCGCATGGACAAGATCCCCTGACTGCCAGGTGCATTTGGCTGTCTAGGGCTCCTGCCTGCTTGGCTGTGGGTCCCTGAATCCTGCCCTGAGCTCCAAAAGCTCTTGTTCCAGGCAGAACATCACAAATTTGGTGAAGGCATCGGGACACACGTCTGTTCTCTGAGGGACTCTTATCTGAAAGCCTTGGGGCCCTGGGCCTTCAGGAGGGAGCAGGCTACTTGCCAGATGACCACCCCCCCCCCACCCCGGATGATTCACTGGGTACCGGTGTTGGGTCCAGGCTGGTGGGGTTGGCCTGAGGGTCACTGGGAAAGGTCAGATGCGGAGGCAACCGGTGCCCTGTGTGGTTTTCTCGTGTGAGGTGTGTCCCTGAGAAGGCTCCTGGGAGTTCCATGAATCCTGGGGTGGAGGGGTCTGCACTCTGCCAGCCCTGCCCACTCTCCTCCCTGCAGCCTGCTCAGAGCAAGTCATTCCCTCCCGAGCTGCTCATCCTACCCCGTGGACCATAGGCAAGAGCACATCTGGCACAGAGCTGGCCCCAGGGACACCCCCCACCCCGCTGTGAGGGCTTTTGAGGCCCAGAGAGCTCAAGCTCCAGGGAGTTGGGGGCTGACTGCTACCCTTGTGCTTCCAGATCAATCCCCTGTCCTACAATCGTGTGGTACACACCTACCGCCTCCCCAGCTATGGCTGCCACCCCAAACACTCCTGGGGTTCCTTGTGCCGCAAGCTGTTCTTCGGGGAGCTCATCTACCCCTGGAGGCAGAGAGGGGACAAGCAGGACTGAGGTACCGGCCACCAGCCTGCCCAGCACCATTGCACAACATGGTCAGCCCTCAACCCTGCCAGGGTGGTGTTGACTGCCAGGTAGCATGTGGCCCTGCACTCTACCTTCCCTGCCCCCTGTTCACCTGGGACCTCTGCAGGCCCTACTGGGCCTTGCCTGTCACGTGTCCTCCTAACTATGAGGTTGAATTTGAGGTCATAGGGGTGGCCAGCCTGGTCAGCTGGCCTGTGCTCTGGAATGAGCTCTGTTTGCCTCAGGACCCACTTCCAGTCTGTTGTGATGGCACTGTTAGCCCAATGCCCCTCACCCCCCAGGTCTACCCAGGAGCCCCATCCCCTTGACTCTCCTCAGACCCAGACCCTGTCCAGGAGGGACTTGCAGAGTCCCACCTCTGCCCACCATATCCTTTCTCAGTGGGGGGAGTTGACAGGTCTGGCTGCTCCCTGGTGGTCCAACTCTGACATGGGTGGAGGGACTCCTGCCAGGTTGCATTCAACACTTCCTGAGACTTTGACCCCCTTCTCCCCCCCAAGCATTTCCTTCCTTGGGGGTTTTTCTGCAGATGCACTCCTGGGTCCCTGACACCTCCTAGCTGCTTCAGTGGAGAAGTGGCCAGTATGGGGGATCCAAGTAACCACCCCTGGTCCAAACCAACAGCGCCAATGAGGCAGGACCCCCCAGGAAGCTGGATGGCAGTACTCCTCATGCCCTAAATTGCACAGTGTTACTTGTGATGCTCCCTGGGGAGATTGCTTTGCAGGAGGAGCCAACCACATGCCTTTGAGAATCCCTGTGTGAAGCCAGGCCATATGGGGTGCTCAGAGCTGCCTTGCTAGAAGCTGAGTGCCCACCCAGCTGGCTGCCCCGTTCCTGCCACATGCCTGCCCTGTGTTCCTGCAGGAACAGCCCCTTTGGCCAAATCTTCCATCTCCCCTCACTGGCTTCTTGCAGAAGCAGGCAGCTCCTGGGCAGATGCTTCTGTAGCCCCTGGGGAGGGGTCCTGGCACTCAGGCTGCATCTGCCTGCTGGCTGGCTACAGAATCTGTGTGTGAGCCACAAAATCTCCAGGGTGAGGAAACCGGAAGATACAGCATCACATGCGTGCCATAGTCAGGGGGCAGTACTTCCTGTCCATTGTGGGCACTCAGAACTGTCCACTTCTGCCACCCACACTCCTTGGGTACAGATCACAGTGGGAGCCCCTATGGAAGTCCTCACCAGCCCAGCATCTGCTGGGATAGATCCTGGCTCCGTCTTTCTCTGATGTGACATTAAAGATTCATGTGTTTGAGTGTAATGCTCTGCCTTCTCATGCCCTGTGTGCAATGGGTCTGGGGGGCTTTCTTCTACTGGGGTGGTCAGACATCTGGTTCCCATTATTTGCTCTAAGATGACTGCCACACCTTTTCTGGTGATGCCAAGATGGGGGCGCTGGGAACCCTGTCTCTTGGAGCAGGACTCTGCAGGTCTGGTGAGTGGGTGTATAGTCTGGCCCTTAAAGATGTCGCAGTATGGGTGGGTGGACCCAGGACCACTTGCTTTCTGGTTTTAGCCTTGACCTTGCATGGGGGTCTCCCACAGAAAGGCTGCAGGCCTTCCTGTTGTTGAGGGGTGAGCTACTCCTGGCACTGATGAATATGTCATCACCTGAAACTTGAAGACTCTGCACAGGCACTCCCTGACTGGCCTACAGCCCCCAGGAATCCTCAGGTGGCCTCGTCTGCATCTGTTGTCTTGGCTGTGTAGAGAAGGAACTGGCCCAGAAGAGTCACTCAGCAACTCCCAGTTGTGCACCTTCACCCCAGAGGTCCCATATGGGTCCCGGTGGGCAGGGAGTGGGCCCCCAGTGCCTGCTGAGAACGGCCCCACAACTGCATTTCTGGGAGTTGCTGAATTCTCTCCCCACTCTCCCTGGCCAACCTGCTCATCCTTTGCCCACTTTTGTCCCTTTACTCCTCCTGCCATGTGACCCAGATTACTACAAGATGGTAGCCACATGACAGGCCAGCCTGGCAGCTGTCACCCTCTGTGCCAGGTGCTGGGCTACCTGCCCATTTCCCTGAGTGACAGCTCTGGTGTCAGGCCTGGTTCTTGACAGATGTACACAGAGAGGTTTTTGGCTCTGTCCACCTATGGGACTTTAGTGGGGCTTCTCCTTGGCATCAGGCCTGGGCCAGGGTTTCTAGAGCAGCTGAAACCTTTGTGGATGCTCCCAGAAAGCCTGGGAACAGAGCTTCAGGACCAACGTCTATTTGCCCCATTGGTTGAACCCTAGATACTTCTCAAAGGGGAGGGCTTGGACTATAGCAGAGAGGAATGTGGGTCTCCTGGAGAGGAGGGGCAGAGGTAGCCTAGACATCTCTCCCCACCCTCCCTACCTGGACAGAGTCTGGGTCTGGAGGCCTGGGCCCATCCTTCCCAGAGCCAGTGGGTGTGGGAACCACAGGGGAGACAGTTCCTGGGCCTCTTCAACTACCCAGTGTGCAGTGCCTGATCCAGGACTGCAAACAGATCTGCTGCATCCTTGGCCTGAGGTCCCTCAATGGTTGGATGCTGTCCTATCCCTTCCTCAGTCCCCTAGGCCAGGCCTGGCACTCAGTGGCCCCCAGATGTCCTTGCACAGAAGTATGCTGCTAAGGGGGAAGCCAGCTACTCTGTCCACAAGGCCTCCTGGACACCAGATAGTGGGACTCCTCTGGCAATCCTTTCTCACCCAGTGGACCCTCTGGGTACCTTTTTGCTCTGAGGCTGGGGGTTCTGAGGTGCAGGATCTCAGCAAAGGACCT
>PVJC01011282.1:0-41897 GCA_004026665.1 Murina feae
GCCCCCCCCACCCCCCCGCCAGCCTGGTCACCCCATGCAGCCTGCTTGTTCAATTGTTTGGTTATCCCTCACTAACCCTGCTGCTGGTCTGATTGTAGGCAGCCATCTTGTGGGGACATGAGGGTTAATTTGCATATTACCTCTTTATTATGTAGGGTAAGATAAAGTGTTGGAAGTAGCAAACAACATATTGATACAGTGGTGTGCTAGGTCCATTTCATACCAACTTGTAAGAGTCAATTATTAAGTGTTAGGGAAATTTATGAACAGATGATTAAACTATTGGCAGCTGGAAATCAGGCATGGTGGAAGTATTTACACCATCAAAATTGGCAGATACTACAACTTAGAGCAGTGGTTCTCAACCTTGGCTGCACAGTAGAATCACCTGGGAATCTTTTTAAAATCCTGATTTCTGAGCTTCATCCTCCGGAAATTCTGTTTCTTTGTTATGGGGTGGGGCCACAACATTAGTAACAAACAAACAGAATTCCTGGAGGATGAGGCCCAGAAATCAGGATTTTAAAAAGATTCCCAGGTGATTCTAATATGCAGTCAAGGTTGAGAACCACTGGTTTAGACTATTCAACTCCTCCATGGTAGCATGAAAATAGCCATTGATATATCAGTGAATGGGTGTGACTCTGTTCCAGTAAAACTTTATTTTCAAAAACCTGCAGTGGGTTGAATGTGGCCTACAGGCTGTAGTTTGCCAACCCTTGGACTAGATTATAAAGTTGGCTATGTTAACCTAAAGATAAAATTTCAAAGTGAGAGGCAAAAAGTGTTTATGTGAGTTCCAAAAGAATTAAATTTTGGGAAGCACTGACTCAGGCAGAAACCCAAATAGTGTTCTAAATATAGGGTGAAGGCAAAGGGATTTTATGAGAAAGGAAAGGGAAATAATTACATGAATAGAAAAAAGGAATTTCTATCGGTGCTAATAAGCTATTTAGCTATACGTGGCTGGTTAGTGATTCTAAAGAATGTGCTTAATTATCACTTGTATACAGGGGTTAGCTTTCTTGTTAGTCCTATGCACAGTGGTTTGTAAGACTATATTGGTGTGGGCCATTCCAAAGTTTATTTTATTCAGTTTGGAAGGTTTAAAGAATAAGATATGCAAGGCACTTCCTCTGGAATGGCTGCCCTGACTCCATTTTAAAGTGATTCCACTTATGCCAACTTTTTGCAGTACCACCCTGTGTATAATAACCAGACAAGCCCGGCCAGTGTGTCTCAGTGGTTGAGCATTGACCTATGAACCAGGAGGTCACAGTTTGATTCCCGTTTGGGTATATGCCTGGGTTTTAAGCTCCATCCCCAGTAGGGGGCCTGCAGAAGGCAGCCACTCAATGATTCTCTCTCATTATTGATGTTTCTATCTCTCTGTCCCTCTCTCTTCCTTTCTGAGGTAAATATAATAAAAAAAATGTATTTTAAAAAATAATAAGCATCATAAAGGGGAAAGAGGATATTGCTGTGTGCACATACTCACACATGAAGAGTTCATGATGCAGAAAGGAAGGAGATCTAGGCACAGGGAGGGCTCCGGGCCTCGTTTTGTTCACAGACCGCAGAACCAGAGCTGTGATACCACTGTGTTCCCTTTTTGTCAGTCAGCCACTCAGCTGTGTGGCTCATTATTTTATCATGTGGCCCAAGCCTGCATTGTGTCTGAACTTTTGGTAAGTCTGCCTGTATGGGGTTGGAGTGGTTGTCCAATAGCTTTCTCACAGAACATGGTTGTATTAAAGGCACACAGACAAGTCCCAAGAGTCTGAACCATATTCTTCTCATTCTGTCTGGGGAGCAGCAACCCCTAGTTTTCTTTGGCAGTCAGAGCATGGAGAAGTTCAGGTAGTGGGCAGAGGAATAGGTCACAAATGCTGGCTCCATATGCTGGATGTCAGAGCAGCAGGACCCATGTGAAGACTGCACCATAGCACACACGAGGCATACAAGACAGACGTGGGGTCTCTATGTAAGTGTAGCATTTGGCAAAATGTCCCTGAATGGTTGGTTTCTACATTAGGCTGTGAACCTCTCAGGAGTCAAGAACAGAACATATCTGTTTTTGTCAGGACAAAATGTATTTGCTTTGACCAGAATCAAGCACAGCGCCTGATAAATTGTTAGGTGCTTGAAAAATTCATATTAAAGAGCAATGCTATAAGTCAACATCCAAAAATATGGTGAAGTAACTCATAAAAAAGTAATTCACGTGAAATAAGAGAATAGTCGGTTCATATGGGCAAATAAGGTGTGTAAGAAACCTGTGCTGTTTGAGGGGAACTGAAGTTTGTGAATAGTCCACAGTGCAGGGTGATTGTAATCCTCACCTGGGGGGGAGAGTGAATACTTCTCTTTCTCTTCTCTTGTGAGGCTCTTGCAAAATACTTAGCAGTCGGGAGTGGTGTTGGTTCAGGGCTAAAGCAAACTGACTGCTCTAGCTTCTCCTAGGACGATGATTTATTTATGAGCTTAATTTTCAAACCAATAGAGCTTTGGAAAATAAAGCCTTTGGTGAGAAGCAGGTGCTATCAGCACTAATAAAAGTTCAAGTCCAGATGTAGAGGGGGAAGATATTATCAAAGAGAAGTTGGCTTCTATTGGCAAGTTTAACTTGCGGATTAAAGCAAATTAAACTAAGTTCAAGTCAACATTTTTGGAGGGATATTTACTAAGTGTAAGAGATGTATTAGCAGTCTAGGGCCACAAAGATGAGTAAGAATTAGTTAGTTCTTGCCCTCAAATCACTTATAATCTAGTGAAGACCTTCAGGTACTCTTGGAAGAGGCATCAAATAACATGTTTAAAGGAAGATGGAGGTGGAAGAGGTGAATTCTAACTCAAAGAATCAATATAAACTTTATGGAGGAGGAAATATTTGAGAGGTTACTATGACTTCGATAGTGTGTGGGGAAATATATTTCTGGTAGTGAGAATAACAAAGGTTGCAAACTCAAATGTCTAAGAAGTCAAGCACATCGCAATCGTGTAAAGCCAGCGAGATGTAAGACAATAGGGAATAGTGAGGATTGTGGCAAATTGGAGAGGGTGTGCTCCATTGAAAGGGATCAGACATTCTTAGTTTCAATTGACTGTTACCTTGATCTAGTATTTTTTCAAAAGAAGCTGGAAATCTTAAATGTTGCCAATGAATTATATGATGCAATCATCACCAAAATATCATGGGACCGATCTAAATCCATTCAGCAGATAGTGATTTACATAAGGACGTTGAGGGAGAGAGAACGATATAAATAATGCTTGGGGAATGAGCACTGCTGGAGCATCTGTGGGCATGAAAGGTTGTGAATAGAAGCAATAAGACAAAGACATGGATGGAGCTGGGTCTCCCAAGATCTGAATAATATACTGTGAAGAAGTTCAGACCTTGTTCTACAGGCAGTGAGAAGCCAGTGATTATGGAGATGATTTGCTGAAAATTCTGCTTATGGAGGAAGGAATTTATATGGAAGGGCCATTTCTGTAAAAAAGGAAGATGTTTTATGATTAGTCAAGTTGATGACGGTGAGGAAAAAATTGAATAATTCATGAATTGATGGTGGAGTGGAATAATTATGGACTTTAAAGTCAGAAGCCTTACTAACAGCTTGAAGTCCAGGCCCTGTGACTTCCTGTTGGATGGGCAATGAGTTGTCAGGTAAGTTGCTCAGCCTGCAGAACCCCTTCAACAACCAGATTATTACCCCATTTTACTCACAAGAAAACCAAGTCTCAGGGAGATTCAGAAGCTTGATCAAAGTCCAACAGTTAGGGATTTGAACTCAGGTCTTTCTGGTCTGCATTCTGTGCCCACCTTCCTGTTGGCCTAATTCAGCATCCTAGTATGCTGAAACAGAGGGGCTGCAGAGATCGTTGGTGATTGCCTAGTCCCTACTTTTGAGAGAAAAGGAAACTAAGGCCCAGAGCAGTAAGTGGTCTGCTCACAGGCACGCAGCTAGCTCCTGGGGCGATCAGATTCTCAAACTCAGGGCTCGGACCTTCAGAGCAGCATCTGATGTCTGCACTAGGCTGCACCTCTGGCATGCAGCCATTTTCATTTGCATGCACTCCTGCAAACAGGTGTAGGGTTCATTTCAAAGAATTACAGGACAAATTTATCCTTCCTGAGGCAACAGCTGGCATGTGTGCTGTGGCATCTGTTACCGAGCACACCCTGGGTTTATGGTGACTTGCCTGTGGCTTCTATTGCCAGTGGGGAAGCTGAACAAATAAGGGAGTTCACTGAAAATCGATCCCTACATTCTTGTTTATCAGCCATTTCTCGCATGAATATTATATGGTACGTCGCCTAGATGGGAGCTCACAGGAGTCTATTATATATGTGAATGAAGATGCTTTTTAAGC
Source organism: Murina feae (assembly GCA_004026665.1). Lineage (NCBI taxonomy): Eukaryota > Metazoa > Chordata > Mammalia > Chiroptera > Vespertilionidae > Murina > Murina feae. The sequence goes on from PVJC01011282.1 coordinate 4,378, forward strand.
AATAAAATGCAATTCACGGTGTTATTGAATTTTGGCTAATTTTGGTAATTATGCTTTTCTTAATTAAAATGCAATTAAAACTATGACATTTTTATGAGTTTAAATTATTATGATTTCATCCATTAAAATGTAGAATTTAAAATGTTATTGAATTTTTGCTAAATTTGGTCATGGTGATGTTCTTAATCAACAGATATTGAACATTATGTTACTATGAGAACAGTCTGAATACACCTCTGTTATTAGGAATGGGTTTCAGAGTTGTGAAGGTTGAAGATCACAGGTCCAGATGATTTATTGGGTTCTGTCCAGGTCTAACATTTTGGATTTTAAACCACAGTACTCAAAACAGTAGCTATTAGCCACATGTGGCCATTTAAGTTTAAATTACTTTTTAAAAGTTCATTCAGTTGCACTAGCTGCATTTCTCATGCTCAGTAGTCTCATGAGGCTAGTGGCTACCATATTGGTCAAGTGTAGACAGTAGAACATAATCATCATCACAGAAAGTTGGATTAGGCAGCCCATTCTAGGAGAACGGATGTGCTTTCCTTGTGATGAGATAGACCTATCACATAATTCTCAGAAGAACATGAGTTTGGGACCTAAAGTCATTTAACCTTCTGTCACTGAAGGGAGTGAAGATACATACTCTTGAGTGGGAGCGGTTAAGAAGCCTGACAGAGCAGTCATGGGACAGTTTGCTTTCCCACGTTTGATTGTCCTGGAAACATGATGCTTGAGGATTGCCATGCACACTAATGAGTGTTGGTTCAGCCACACCCCCAGTAGCCTCACCCACCTGATAACTCTGAGACTCCGAAGCCAGTGCCCAGGATCTGGAGAAAGCCAGAGATCAGGATTTGCTGGCTCCCAGCCTAGAGGAGCCACTAAGAAGAGGAAGAATGGAGAAGCCATCCAAAGCCAAGTAACATATTTCTTTCTCCTACCAGTGAGGTTTCTGGGTGTGGTCAGAGCCAAGGCGCTGGGAACTGGGGATGAGGGGCTCCCTCCAAAATCCTTAAGGGTTAACTAAGACCTAAGGCTTGGTAGGGAAAGGTCACGGGCCAGGAGGGACACTGGGTCTGATTATGCACTTAAAAGACAGCCCTTTCTAATGAAACAAAATAATATTTATTGTAGAAGACATAGAAAATACAGAAACTATGAGGATTTTCAAAACCATTCATATTACCACTGGAAATAATTATTGTTAATATTTTGGACATTTAAACATTTTTTCTTTTCATTCCTTGAACTTGACTATAAAGCATTAATACTAAATGCTTTTATTTTCTGAAACCAGGGCTTTTTCTTATTTAATTGCACTACCTGTGGTTTGTTTTGTCATTCTGCCCCCCTCCTACCTCAGTGTCTATTCTCTCAGTTTAGAGTATTCTCTCTCATTGCAATGATTTTTTCCCCCTGTGTACCCTGCCACAATCAGCTCAGAAAAATTAATCAGGCGAGGATGATGCATTTGATTTCATTCATTCATGCAGATTGGATTCATCTGGATGAAGGTGTTAAGTGGCATTATAAATAGTTTCTGGGCTCTTCTGTGAGTGGAGAGAGAGCAGCACTGCTCATGTGACTAGCAACCCTCCTGGTGTTGTGGAGGGTTTTTAGCGGGGATCACATCCAACCATTGTGCATTTGTATGGCTGTACTCATTGTTACCATAATGAAATAGTTCCACACCAGTTGGTGAGTAGGCCCTGTCTTGAGCCCACTGAGGGCCCTTCTGACCCCCAGGACCCACTTACGTCCAGCAATGAATGGGTTAATGCCAGGCAGAGCAGGAGGTGCCATTTGCACTGGTGCCATGGTTGGCGGCATTCTGATAGGTCAATACCCAGGCCATTGGTGTTTTGACTATCATCTCTGGTTATTAAGTATATGTTAGTGATGTTGAAGTATTTCTTCCTGAAGAAACCAGGTTTAGGGGTGCGTTATGTATTAAAGAGAGCTGACTAGGAAACCGTATACAATCATTCCAAGTGTTGATTTTATCATTTACTGACTGGATCACCTTGGGCTTGTTGCTTTACCTCTGCTTCTCTGATTTTTGTTTGTTTGCTGTTGTTTTGTCTGTAAAAGGGGGAAAAGAATTCATTCCTTCATCCATCTATCCATCCATCCACCCACCCATTTTTATCCATATCCAACAAACAGCCGTGCCAGCACCAACCCGGAAATGTTGCCTAATGGTGACCAGAACAACATTTAGGGAACTCAGTTTGGGGGGACTAGTGACTATCTAGTTTTGAAGGTCAAATGAGACCTTGGAAGCAAAAGCCTTTCCAAACCGTGAAGGTCACCAGGTCAGTAGCAGCATCAGTTCCTCGATGCTTACTCAGGGCACAGGCTGGGGCTTTGGTGTGCAATATGCCACTTGGTCAGGTCCTCCAGCCCTTTGTTTATCCATTTGTATGCATCCTGCTTAGTGCCAAAAGGACTATGAGTAAGTTTCCATTTGACTATATTTGATGACAGCCTCCTTGATCCACATGCTATTTTTCCCCCAAAACAATGAGAGCTTTACAGCGTTTGCTGAATGTAAAAATAATATGCAGCCTTTATAAAAATGTAAGAATATAGAATAAGGCATAGAGATGAAAGTAAAATTAACCCCACATCCCACCTCTCAGAGATGATTACTCATCTTTTTGATGAAACGTCTCTGAGGCATCTTCTTATACATTTACACATTTTTGAAATATAAACTGCATCACATGCTGTTCTGTAACCTACCTTTCCTCTGAACATTATCAGCACACACTGAAAGTTCTGTAATCAGTGGAGTGATGGAAAAGAAGTATTGAACATTAAAAGGAGCTGTGATCTCTACGGGTTCTTTCATCACAGAATTCTAGAATTCTCTCTGTTGAATCCTTTTCTTGAATTTTCCCCTTGAACTAAGTAAGTCTGTGCTTAGGTCTGGTAGGGCAGCGCGTTTTCAATTTCATACATACATACTGGCATTGCCATTGTTAATGACTCCATGCTATTTCATTGTATATACAGAATACATTTGTGCAATTAGTCCCTCACCGATGGATACTTGTGTTATTTCTCATTTTTGGCTAATGTAGTAATTCCATAATAAAAATCCCTAACTATTCATTTTGCCCATTTGCAAAGTTGTTTAATCTCACCTTCAAAATTAATTCCTAGAAATGAAAAGGCTCAGGTCAAAGTTTTAAAAAATTTAATTCGTATTTGAATCAGGCTATTAAAAGACGAGACATTCTGGAAGCTTGAGGTTTAGCTGGGATACCAGGAGTTAAAACTCATGGCACAATTATAGGATAGTGCAGAAAGTGTTCTGTAAGGTTTTGGGGTCAATCCCCAGTAGGAGGCACGCAGGAGGCAGCCGATTAATATTTCTCTCTCATCACTGTTTCTATATCTCTATCCCTCTCCCTCTTTCTCTAAAAAACAAAATCAATAAAAACATATTTTTAAAAGAAAGAAAGAGAGGAAGAAAGAGAGGGTCACTGAGTGTTGAAAAAGTTTCAGAGAAAGTAGGTGAAGTGACCTTGCTTTGGAGTCCTTGAAAACAGCGTAGACTCTTATCAATGAAGGTATTTCCCAGAGAGACCTGACTAAGGGCAGAGGGAGGGACGAGGTTCTTTCCATCTCCACTAATATTTGGTGAGTGCCCCTCCCACTTCTTTACTTACACATCCCAGGCAGCCCAATTTTGATTTATTAAGTTAACTTTTTGGCTCTGATTGTAGTAAATATGCTGTATCTTGAAAATCTTCACACAGGCTTTTACCTTCATAGAAATCTTCCTTCAGTGCTTTTCTCAAAAGCTGTACTTCTGGTTGATAGCTGGTGGCTGGCTGGTGTTATCTTATTTTATTGATGCCCGCATTATTCAAGACAATTCCAAACCCTGACAAAAGAAAAATAGATCGTTATTTATTGCCTCTTCTCAATGTTGTACACTTGTCTTGGTTAGAGAACTGAATTAGATTAGTTTCTGTTCTTTATGGAGCTTTGCTTCACTGACTGCTACCATGTACCTCCTTATATCACTGTGTTTCTAAAGTTGTCTGATTATTTCTTTTCACTGTCTTTTTTTCTTTCTGGAAATGGATGCAATGCATAATGGATGGCTTTAAAAATTGCTACAAATGATGACAAAGGTTAGGCAAGAATATTAAATTCTCTATTTACACTTGAATATGAATCAAGGATGTTGTTGATTTGTAAATTACCCACTAATGCAGTGGTTCTCAACCTTCCTAATGCCACGACCCTTTAATACAGTTCCTCATGTTGTGGTGACCCCCAACCATAAGATTATTTTCGTTGCTACTTCATAACTGTAATGTTGCTACTGTTATGAATCGTAATGTAAATATCTGATATGCAGGATGGTCCTAGGCGACCCCTGTGAAAGGGTTGTTCGATCTCCAAAGGGATCTCGACCCATAGGTTGAGAACCACTGAACTAATGAAACCTGGAAAAAAAGTTTTCTCATCATATCTTCTCTACACATTCTTAATGAATACTTACCTTTGTATACAAGAGTATCACAGATGAATATTACAACATGTTAAATTTTGAGGATGAGAAAAATAATACTTAGATGAACTAATCACAGCAGCCTGGTAGTGAAGTTGTTTATTGCTGGCAGATGGACCTTGTGTTTTGTTCTGTGCTTTTTTTTTCTGCTCTGCATCTTGACTTCCTTTACCATTTATAAATTCTTCCTAAGGTAAAAGCCATAAGCTTGCTTTCCCATCTTCCCTTACAGGTAGGATGCAGGCATGTGGCCCAGGCTGCACCAATCAGATGCTTGCATTTGAGATTTTAAATTGAAAACTGGTGACACAAATAAGCAGGTGCATCATAGAACCATCCTGGTGAGAATAAATAGGCCTGTTTTCTGTGAGAGGGCAGTGTCAGAGCTGCTGGCAGCAGCCCCAGGTTCCAGTGTAGTGGATGAACTGAACTGTCTGTATCCAGTGGGTCTGCCCAGGGACTGTCTGTGGTATGAAATAAATGGCCATTCCCCTGACTTTGTAGTTCTCAGCCTGGTTTTCTGGGCCTCCTCAAAAATCTGAAAACTCTTATAGCCTTTAACATTCCTTTTCTATTTAATCTAGCCAAGGAAGGCGCCTGTAGTTTCCAACTAAGAAATCCAGTTGATACAACTGGAATATAAGGATAATGACAAGGAAATAAACTCTTTCATATGTCTCTCCTTTCAGTTATTGAAAAATATCAGTAGAACAAAACCATTGGCCAGGTCATTCTTAGAGCAGTCATCATTTACTTAAGCTGACTCACTGTTAAGAACAGCAATCCAGAAAGAAGGAAACACCCAGGCAGGGCATTTCTAAGGGAAATGAAGAGTGACATAATACCAGTGAAATGATTGGTCTGAGTTTGAATTCATCAGTGGTCTTAGGAAAGGGGGTTAAAAGGAGAGATTTACTTGCTAAGAATAAAATTGCAACTCTTGAGTTATTTATTAAAGAGTTTGCACAAAATTACTAAAGTTTGTCTGCAATCTTGAGTAAATGATACTCCATCTCAAAGCTCTTATATAAGAAAGGGTGAATTGTAATTCTACTTTTCTTTCTAGTATACCTAGTACTATATAACTCCATGATATATGGGGCATAACAGTGTCTGCTCACTTGTAGACAATGACAGCTGATATCCTCGTGTGCACCTTTGAGCTTCTTGTCTGCAGCATGAGTCAATCTGAAGACAATAGAAGACCCTTGCTTAACAAAGGAACCAAAAAAGCAAAGGGACAGAAGTATTCTTTTGATGTAAAAAATTATCCCTAGAACCAGTCCTCTGCACATTCACTTGTGGTTTACATAGCCATGACTCAATTAAATGATATTATCTGCCCTAAGCCAAGAATTATTTTGTTTCCTCCTTTGGTTAAAATATAACTCACATAGGAGCCAGTTAGTCATCATTATTGTAAAGGGCAAAGAAATATGCTACATCCCATCCCATTCAAATGCTCAGGTCATGTCACTCAGCTAGAAGAGCATCTTGTGTTCCATTAGAATTTTGTTACAGAGAATATTATCAATTTATCACCCTTCCCCAATCTTCTTAGGTAAGAGCTGGAAGCTATTTTTATTTTCTTACAGAAATTAAAGAGTAAGAAGGAGTTTGTCCAGGCAAATGAAACAGCAAGTAAAACACAAAAACCGCCCTAGCTGGTTTGGCTCAGTGGGTAGAGTGTCTGCCTGTGGACTGAAGGGTCCCCAGTTTGATTCTGGTCAAGGACACATGCCAGGGTTGTGGGCTCAATCCCCAGTAGGGGGTGTGCAGGGGGCAGTCTTATCGATATTCTCTCATCATTGATGTTTCTATCTCTCTCTCCCTCTCCCTTCCTCTCTGAAATCAATAAAAATATATTAAAAACCCCAAACCAGGAACCAGTTCTCCTGACTCCCTGCCTAGACCCCAAGAGGCTTTATTTTGGGGATATCTAGGATGAATAAGAGAATGAAAGTAAGTGAATGTATAAAATGTAAGAGATGGTTATAATTTCTCACTCCATAGCAAATCCTTTAGCAAGTCCATAAAAACATATCTGAAGAAACATGAAACACTAATTTGGAAGAATATATACACTCTTATATTCATACAGCATTATTTACCAGTGTCCTGGTGCACGAAATTTGTGCATGGGGGGTTGTCTCTCAGTCTAGCCTGCACCCTCTCCAATCTGGGACCTAGCCTGTACCCTCTCACAATCTGGAACTGCTGGCTCCTAACCACTCACCTGCCTGATTGCCCCTAACTGCTCCCCTGCTGGCTTGATTGCCCCTGACCATCTCTGCTTTGACCCTGCACCCAGGACCTAGGATTCCTTCCTCCAGCCAGCCACAGGTACCCAGGACCCAGGCTTTCCTCCCTCTGGCTGGCCACAGGCACCCAGGACTCAGGCTTCCCTCCCTCTGGCTGGCCACAGGCACCCAGGACTCAGGCTTCCCTTCCTCTGGCTGGCCACAGGCATCCAGGACCCAGGCTGGCTTTGCCTAGGCCGGCTGCAGCCGCAGGGGACTGTGGGCAGGTGGCTCCCAGCACCGTGGGGCAGGCGGCTTCTCCATCTCCCAGGCTGCAGCCAGCTGCAGGCACTGGTGCCCCAACCGCTGGCAGGCAGCTTCGCCCAGGCCCAGCTTTGTCAGGAAGGACATTTGGATGGTTGTCCGGAAGACATCTGATCTAATTAGCATATTACCCTTTTATTAGTATAAATAGCCACGATTTGGAAGCAACTCAAGTGTCTATCAGTAGATGAGTGGGTAAAAAAGCTGTGGTACATGTACACAATAGAATGCTCAGCGATGAAAAGAAGGAAATCTTACCATTTGTGACAGCATGGATGGACCTAGAGAATGTTATGCTAAGTGAAACAAGCCTGCCAGAGAAAGACAAATACCATATGATTTCACTTATATGTGGAATCTAATGAACAAAATAAACTAACAAAATAGAAACAGACTCAGAGATACAGAGAACGGTCAGAGGGGAGTAGGGAGCGGGGCTGGGTGAAAAAAGGTGAAGGGATTAAGCAAAACCCCCACAGACCTCCTAGACAGACAACAGTATGGTGATTACCAGAGGGCAAAGGAAGTGGGGGAAATGTGAGTGGGTATAAGGGTGATGGAAAGAGACTTGCCTTGGGTTGGTGAACACAATACAATATACAGATGATGTATTACAGAATTGTATACCTGAAAACTATTTAATTTTATTAACCAGTGTCACCCAATAAAGTCAATAAAATAAAAAGACAGGATGATAGTAAGTTGAAATATGGAGAAGGTAGTAGAGATGAATGAAGGCTAGAACTGGCCAGGCTTTGGAATTTGGAGATCTTGAAAAAGGCTGCCTGGTGAGCTGCTTTTTAATGTGCTCAGTCCTCACCTGCAGAACCTTCTCCCCAGCCCCTGACCTGCAGGGGGGGAGGGGAAGGGCTTGTTTCCTCTCTCAATGTCTGTGCCCACAGGGTAGACCCAACACTCTTTCCTACAATGTCATCAAGAAGGGAAAGAGGAAGTGGCAAAGGGCAGCGTATCATTTCCCAGGGCTGCCATAACAAATGACTACAGACTTGGCAGCTTATAACAATAGCACTGTCTCCTCTCACAGTCTGAAATGCAGGTGCCGGAGGGACCTGCTCCCCCAGAAGCTCAAGGGGAGACTCCCTGCTGCCGCTTCCAAGCTTCTGGTGGCTTCCGGTGCTCCTGGGCTGGGGCCACATCACTCCAGTCTCTGCCTCTGTCTTCACATCACCCCTCCCTACGCCATGTCCTTTTCTCTTTCCTGTAAGAATGCTTGTAATTGGCTTTAGGGCCCACTCGGTAATCCAGAATGTTCTCATCCTCAGATCTTTACCTTAATTCCATCTGCAAAGACTGTTTCTTTTTTGTTTTGTTTTTCTTTTTTTTCAAGTAAGGGCACAGTCACAGTTTCCAGAACCTGGAAATATATTGGGGGTTGCGGGGGCGGGGGGGGGGGCACCATTCAAACCCCTACAGGCAGTGAGTTCTGAGGCATTTGACCTACTAAAATACCTTCTTTTTATTTTATTCCTTTTTCTTTTTTATAAACTTGGTATCTTTGAAATAGCATCAGACACAAGTCCTACTAAAATGTCACCGAGCAGAGGCAGCAGGCTGGAGAGCCTGAGAGCACAGGCACGGTCTGAGGTCACACTGCCTTGGTTCAAATGCCAGCACTTACCAACCCCTCCATGGCTCTGTTTTCCCATCTGTATGTTGGGCACAATACCAATATACCTTACCTCTGAGGTTGTTGTGGGTCTTAAATAGGATAATACTTGTAACAGCATCTAGAACTGACCACAATCAAAGTGCTTAACAAATGTTAACTGTTCTTCCTATTATTGAAGTGAGCAATAAGACTGCATTGCAAATGGGTAGGGGATGGTGACAATGATTTCAGAGCCAGGTGGGATGGCTGGATGGTGGCTAGAAAGCACCCTGGGCTTTGGCACTGTCTGGAGCTACAGTTCTTTTGTGTCTTCCGTGACCACCTGACTGGGAATAAAACATGTTGATGGCCCCTCCTCTCAGGACCTGCTCTGAGGCGCAGTGTTTGCTGATCAGAGGCTTGGACTCTGGTGGCCAAGGCAAGCAGAGAGCGCAGAGTTTCAAACAGAGATAGGGAGCTGCTGGGCGAACCCACAGGAGGGCATTTCCCAGGAGGCGCCGCCCCTTGGGATGGGGCAGCCTGATACCCACCCCACTGGGCACTGTATTCTAGACAGGAACCTTTCTCCTCCCAAGACTAGTGCTGGACGCTGTGCCTCCTGTCCTGCTGACCTGCCTCGGAGCCAAGAAGTTTGTGAGTGGGAGTGCTCGGGGCCTGGTCAGGAGCCCTCAGCCATCAAGGTGAGGCCTGTTGCTCTGTTTCTTATTACTGAGCTCTGTCTGCACTCTGCTGTGGTCTGGGCTGCCAGATGCCCTTGTGACTGCCGCTCCTCCTCTTGTCCTGAGAGACATGGCCTGTCATGAGTGAGTCCCAGAGCACAGAGCGCAGGCACTGGGCTTCAGCAACAGCTGCTGTGTGGCTCTAGGCAAGTTCCCTGGCCTCTCTGAACTGCAGTTTGCAGCATCTGGGAAGGTTAGGATTGCACAGTACCTTGAAAAATTGAAAAATGTCTGATTGACATTTGCAAGGCATCACAGAGTGAGGCTCTGACAGGCCCAGAATCTGATTGCAGCTTAGGGCTGTGGGGTCTTAGGCAGGTTCCTTAACCTTTTAGACTTCAGGTACCACACAAGTAAAAGAGATCAAAACTTCAGCGGCTGTTGGGATGATGAAATGAGAAAAATGTATGTAGAACCTTTAGCTCAGTGCCTATCTCAGCCTTACATGCTTAATGAGCAGCAGCTATTATGATTGTCTCAGGGCACATTGAAGATTGATAATTAAATGATAAAAGGATTAAAATATAGAATAAATTATACATTGTACATCAGAGAACTGTTTGCTGGCTCAATCCCAGTGTGGTCTAGATGGAAAAAACATTCAGCAAGCCCTGTGGAGACCTAGCTCTGTCCCCAGTGTATCCAGTTTGTAGCTGGGTGACTTTGAGTAAGTTGCCTAACTTTTCTGAGCCTCCATTCTCTCATCTTAAAATAAGAATAATGGTGGCTATTTTCTCTCATTTGCCAGGAGCTGTTCCAAGTGCTTCACATACATAAATTCACTTAATCCTTGACACTCTATAACAGAGGTGGGGAACCTTTTTTTGCCAATGGCCATTTGGAGATTTCTAACATCATTTGAGGGCCATACACAATTATCAACTTAAAAATTACCCTGCTATACTTGGTCAGTCATTTCATTAACTCACCCCTAATGCCTTGGCAAGGTCAGACCAAATGATTTCACAGGCCTTAAGTGGCCTGCGGGCTGAAGTTCCCCTCCCCTGCTCTGTGAGGTAGGTATTACTTGATGCCCATTTTACAGATAACAAGATGGAGGCACAGAGAGATTAAATGGTTTACTCCAAGTAACAGATTATAAGTAGTATTATGGGGCCAAAGTTAGACCTGAGCCTGTGTCTTACGCAGCATACTCTGGAAATACTAGTCTCCTTTCCCACATGGGGCCTCTGCTAGTGTCTCATGTGTGGCTCCATGCTTGGGGAGGATAAACATGCAGATAGAACATGCAGTCACTGTTCACATCCATCCCTGTTTCTGTTTAATGTGAGTGACAGTCATCACTGTATAAACTGGGACTTTAAGCAGATATAGACACAGTTACATCGTGTTTATACGTAAGTTCACTATGCAGACTTCTCCAGTTCTGATTTTGCTATAGAAGACTGGGGATCAGTGAGGTCTTCCTCATTGTTTGTGAGGAATAAACTTTATTGCGAGTCTCCTGAGGCCGAGGCCCGGGACTAGGCATGACTTTAGACCCCTTCTCTCTGATGATTCCAAGTTGAGGAAGGGACAGATCTTGGGCACTTCTGCATGTCTGGGTCTCCACACACATTGGAACTTTGAGCTGAGGCTGAAACTCCATAAACAGTTATGCCTGGAGAATTGAACAGGATCCAGATAGCTTCCTCCTCCCATGTGACAGCCTCAGCTCCAGCTTTTGCAAAAGTAATTTCAGAGGAAACTGAGCAGAGCCCTCAAGAACATCTTGGTGGAGTGAGGGAGAGAGTGTGATGGGATTCTATTGTTTCTGAGACCCTGTAAGTCTCACACAAAAGCTCCCTCAAGTCAAGCTGTTTTATCAGGCTTCTCCATCATGCCTTAAGAGTTAGGTTTGATTGCATGGGTTGATACATGAGCCTTCGGATTTATTTCCTCCTATGCAGGACATCAGTGAAAACTGAAGCAATGAATTTCAGGTGGGGATTAAAAAAATTGAGTTCATGTCTAGGATATGGATGACTGGAAGCTGTTCGTAATTGCATTGAGTTGCCTCATATTTCAAGTTTTGACTGATTAGAGAACTTTGTTTGTCTGCACTAATTAAATTTTTTACTCTTGGAAGTAATCAGTTTGAGGGAAGTAGATTTTGGTTGCAGGAGCCATGAAGGAACTCAAACAGGCAAAGGAGATAAAATCCTTTGCAGCCCTGTCGGAGTGGCTCAGTTGGTGGAGCATTGTCCTGTGCACCAGAAGGCTGGTGGTTCCGTTTCCAGTCAGAGCACATACCTGGGTTGTGGCAGATTCTATCCCCAGCAAGGGCACCTACAAAAGGCAACCTATCAATGTTCCTCTCTCACTCACATCAATGTTTCTCCCTCACATTGATGTTTCTCTCTCTCTCTCTCTCTACCTCTCCCTCTCTCTAAGCATGTCCTTGGGTGAGGATTAAAAAACATCCTTTGTGACTTGTATTCATGTATATAAGCATAATCAATGGACACAAGACACTGGGGGTAGGGGAGGAGGGGGAAGGTCAAGGGGAAAAAATGGAGACTTATTTAACACTCTTTGTAATACTTTAAGCAATAAAACAAAATTTAAAAAATAAATAAAAAGAAATGATGGCTAAAAAAACCAAAACAAAACAAAAACATCCTTTGCAAATCATATTTGAAATAGTACAGTTTTTTCTGTACTATACTGAACTGCCTTTGCTTTTAACTGATATGAAAGTAATTAGGCCATCATATTTAAACCTTTGGAGCATTTTATGTAATGCTCAAGAGTTCTGAAGGAAAGCACTGTTGAAGGAGAAAGCTAATTTTTGGATGAATGGGATTCAAGTGTATCTGTTATCAGTGAGCTTGGCCTGGGTGTAGAGAGGATGTGTTGTAGAAGTCCATGCTTGCTGAGGTCTTAGCATTCTTGGAGGGTAAACACAGGATAAATGGACATCTAGAGGTCACAGCTATTTCAGTAAACAGATATATGACCTTGATCCTTGATCTGGTCCCAACTTTTTTCCTTCATCTCAATTTCCCCATCTGTTGAGTGACTAGGATGATCTTGATTAGTGATTTTCAAACTTAAAAAGTTCATTTATTACTCAAACTCCTCAATATATAAAACACCATCACATTGGAGGCTAGGGCTTCAACACATGGATTTGGGGGACACAGCACTCAGTCCATAGCATAATCTGAGACTGATATTATCTTCGTTCAAGGTCATTGTGGTCATTCAGTAAATTATCATATGTAAAGGAATCTGACACATAGTGGATGTTGAATACATGTGTATCCTTTCTACCCATCTCTGTTTCCCAGGACCTTCTTCTTCCTTTAAGATCAAACTAGAGTACCACCTGCTTGGGATGCCTTCCTTGGCTCCTCTTGGCCATGCCAGTCATTCTTCCTGCCATTCTCCAAAAGCTTTTGGTACCTACCCATGGAAGCATTGCTCTTCTGGGCTTAATACTGCACTGTGAGCACCTCTGAGGCCAAGGACCCTTTTAGATTCATCTCTGTATACCACGCCTGTATGTGCTGGGGCACAAATAGACTCCATAGACTTGTGTTGAATTATCATCCAAGGACTGGTGGTAGAGAAATAACCAACTGATAAAAGGTATTTCGAGAAAGAAAAAGGAGGATGTGTTAGAAAAGAGAGTGATTTTAAGAAATGGATGGAGACCAGGGCTGGATGACAGCCAGAACTGATGCATCATTTAACAGAGAGTAAATGGCTCATCAGGCCCCAGGGAGAGTAATTTCCTCTTCGTTCGCAGCTCCAAGGTAACTGTGAGGACAAGGATTGGCAACTGAAGTTTTAGATTATTTTCTCCTCTCACTATGCTTCCAGTCTTGGAATGGCCTTAATGCTTTTCTGTCTGCTACAATACATTTTTAAGAGATCCGAAGGACTTGCAGTGAATTCTTGGGGAGCTTTCTATATGAATGCTCTATCCGTGTGTCTGTATGTCCATCTATCTATCCATGTATCAAATTGTCATTGACTATTTGCCAGTCATTATGCTAGATACTGAAGGTAGGATATAAGCAGGGATGGTTACTGCCTTCAAAAGCTCAGCATCTAATAAAGGAGAATGGTTGTTTTAGATGGTTATGATATATATATTAAATGCTATAACAGAGATAAGAACAAAGTGCTAGTGGAATCCAGAAGAATGAGTGACTTGTTCTTTGTGAAACTGGAGGACACATTACATAAAAGAAGGAGCTGAGTTGGGCCTAGAATATAGATGATAGTGTTGACCAGTCAAGATGGAGAAGTCACCTTCAGTGGAGGGCCTGGAAAGAGAAAGGGTTCATGGGCAAAAGTGTGATGAATTTAAGAGGAGCCATCCATTGGGTGGAGTACAGTGTTTGGGGAGTCAAGTGCTGGACAGGAGGGCTGAGGCTGTATTGTGGGGAGCCCTAAGGGACATTCACAGAATGTTGATCCTATTTTTTGTTTAATTAACATGTATAGGATATAGCATGTTAGTGTTTACAAACAGAATATCACATTTTTAATCTCATTTGATCTTCACGACAACCCTCTAAGAGAACTTAGTTATCCTACACTTCACAGATGAAGAAAGTGAGGTGAAGAAAGGATAAGGATTTTCTCAGGGTTACATAATTAGCAGGTGGATGAGCTGATACTGATACTGTGGGTCTCAAAATCCATGCTTTTAAAAAATTAAACATTCTCTTGAATCATGGCATACAACTGTGCTGCATGTGAGGAAAAGTCTCCATTTTCCTAGGGCAGAACCATCCTCCTACCTTGCCCTTGAACATTTGGCAAAGTTCTTGAAGGACTGCTTAACTTGAGTTGGCTTTACAGTGTGGCTCTGAATTATTCCTGAATCATCCTTGATTCAGAGAAACCACAGGAGGAGGGATTCCTTAGCGTCCCTGGAGGTGCATTTCTGAGGCTCAGCTGACTTTCTCAGGTGAATATCAAGATTCCCAATGATAGTCTGTTGAGGTGGTGACATTTGAATTATGATGGCCAATGGGGCAGGAATGTATAAAATGAAGAACTCATAGAGAAATATCCACCGCCCTCAGTGAGGTAGCAGATTCCAAATTGCAGTGGGCAAGAATGAAAGGGTTCCCATGAGATTGGGAGACAGTGCCCCATGATTCAGGCCATTGCCTGGGACCCTTTGGACTCAGTTCCTCCAAGATTGGGCTGATCCTATACATAAGTAGAAAAGTCAACCAATTCTATAGCGTCTTTGCCAGAATGGGGATTAAATGGAAGAGAAGTTGGGGTTAGACAATAAAGGTCACTTAGCCTACTCAAATATAACCACCAGGTATTCTGAATTTCCTAAATTTTATTGTTTCTTCAGGTTATAAAATTATCTTTTGAACTTTAAAAAAATATATAAACCTTCTCTTTGAGAAGACAGCACATTGGTTGCTGATGACTTAACCAGGAACTTAATCACTCCAGGAACTTTCAGAACTGCTGACCCTTAGCCACATGGCTGACCAATGAAATCAGACTCTCTGGGCGGAGCCTGGCCATGGTATGGGGGACAGTTTTATTTATTTTTATTTTTAAAATATTTTTATTGATTTCAGAGAGAAAGGAAGAGGGAGAGAGAGATAGAAACATCAATGATGAGAGAATCATTGATCGGCTGCCTCCTGCATGCTCCCTACTGGGAATCGAGCCCACAACCCCGGGCATGTGCCCTTAACCGGAATCGAACCCAGGACCCTGCAGTGTGCAGGCCCACGTGCTATCCACTGAGCCAAACCAGATGGGGTAGGAGGACAGTTTTAGAAAGCTCCCCTGTATGAGTCCAATGTCCAGCCAAAGTTGAGCATCACTGCTCTAAAGAAATAGGATATTGAACTGGCAAGTTGTGATAGGAAGATCATAGGGAGAAAGAAAAGTTTCAGTTCTGACAAAGGCAGGATGTCACACAGATTTATATGTTAACAATTTTCTGTCAAAACTCACACTGTAGCTCTTGCTGTTTGGTGGTTTGCCTTTAATGAGTAGATCCCAGTCTGTGTAATCAGGTAAATATACAGATGGGATATTTCCAGGAAGGTATTTCCCAGAGGGCATCAGGGAAAGGGCCCAAGGCTCTCCAGATGGTGGTAAAGCTTCGTTTTGTTTAGTTCTTAAAATTGACCTGTTATATGCAAATTCATTCTTTACAGATAAAGAAATTTTATTAACTATATATTTTTTAAAATTTATGAGTTTTCACATGAATAAACTCACAACTCAGCCAATCATTTTTTTTTTAAGTACTGGGGGGTTATGACTGGCTTTCAAGGGTGAGGTGTAGGGTCACTTACGTCCTGTGTTCTCTTAGGTGGGGAGGAGAGCAGTGGGGCCAGAACTGTTCACACCCATTGACACAGTTAACTTAGTGCTTTGTCCTGTGGCCTGAGCTGCTTCCATTCCCCACTGAAGGTAGAAAAGGTGAGCCCCGTAGGGGAGTCTGGTGACACAGTGGACCACTACATAGAGCCCCTGCTTGCAAGCCATCTCCTAATCCCAGCTCCACTGAGCTATGGACGTGACATTAAATTAGCTATTTGTAGGACTCTTACCAGCAGCACGAGGGCTGGCGAAGTCATATATCTAACACCTAGGGAGAAAAGCGGAGTTAACTTTATTGCCACTTTCTGCAGCAGAGGAGCCTGGAGCTCAGAGAAGTGCCCCCCTGACCTAGTTAGAAAGTGTGTAGATGAGACCCAGACTCCAGGTGTCCAGCTGCTCTTTCATGTGCCAGCAGCGAGGGCCGTGGGCTGCCACAGTGAGCGTCACCACCCCAAGCAGATGTGCTACAGCAAGTCTAACATGTGCACTGTTTCATATTCTTATTGTTTGGATACAGATATCGGAGTCATGGTAGCTTTCACCCCGAGGAGACCAGGTTGGTATGGGGATTTCTATGTGTCTCTTGACTTATCTTGGGGTGGCCCTGGGAGGAGATTCAATAGATCCTAAACCAGAGAGGCTCAATCATGTTTTTGAAGTGGGAGGGTTCCCAGGCAGGAATCCTGGGCAGACTGGAGAGAGGAGTGTGATGTCAACTGCCCTGGTGAGCCTTCCTGATTTGTTGGAAATCCCGACAACCTCTCGTTTGTAAAAATGGATAATGATAGCATCTGTCCTGTGATAAACTGTGGGAAGCCTAGGAGATAATGTGTGCAAAATGGTGTTCCTGGCACATAGTGAATTTCAATACATTTTTTAAAAAATTTACATGCATTCCAGGAAATATTCTAGCCCATTTCTTTGTCATCAACAATGCAATCATTTGTAGCATGCTTTGCATTTTACAAGCATTGTTTCCTATTTTAATGTCACCCTGTGAATTGGGTAAGAGATGTCCTCTGTCATATGTGAATGAAACATGCTCATTTGGGTTAAGCAACCAGCCCCAAATTCTAGCACTGAGAGTGGATTAAAGCTGGCCCTGAGCTGAGATGTGTGTGCTGCCCCCTACGCCAGTGGCACGATCCATGGGGCCAAGAAGGAGAAATCCAGTTTGTCAAGACTTTTCCTGCTGGGAGTCAGGCTGGGAATGCCATTGATGACTGACTCAGGGGTTCGGGCAAACAACCTTGTGTGTTTGTGAAACAAACATCAACCCACCCAAGACAGCTGAGCTGGCTGTGAATCCTTTGGGCAATTGGAAGGACATCCCTGGTTTCCTGTGTAGGGCGTCTGGGCTGTGCTAGACCAGGCCTTCTCAGCGCTGATCTTCCCCAAGGCAATGCAGTCTCTGAAAGTGATTTCCCACATCAGCATCTTTGAAGCTTCCTCAGTTGCCTCCAGTGGACAGCAGGGCCAAGAGCTCTTGTTTTCTTCCTCTCCTTTCACGGCAGCAACTTGGGGCATGCCCAGTGCCCAGGCAACCAGCTGCCAATGGGAGGTGCAGAATACTGAGGCCGTTGATGATGAAGATGTTCCTCTGTTAGATCCTGGCATTTATTCGAATCAATTCCTGTTTGAGGATGGAAGTAACTCAGCCCTGTCAAGTAGTCTGGGGAGACCACTGGCCAAGTTCCCAGAACATCAGAGTCTGCCTCAGTGAAGTGCTGATGGGAGTGAGCCCTTGGGGACCACAGGCAATTCAGGGTTTGGAAGGTGCTGGCCTGGGGCCCTCTGCCTGGTAACTTTTCTTTGAAAACAGGATAACCAGAACTATTACTGGAAGTTTCCTTTAAGAAATTTCAGACAAAAGGGATCCCCCTTTTGTTTCTCAGGAGACTTGGATTACTGTTCTTCTCACAGGATAATGACAAATGAAAGGGGGAAAGTGCTACCTCCAAGAACGGTACTTCTTTTTGTTTGCTTGTTTTCGTTTTGTTTTTTTATTTTTTAAAATTTTTTTAAATTGATTTTAGAGAGGAAGGGAGAAGGAGAGAGATAGAAACATCAGTAATGAGAGAGAATCATTGATTGGCTGCCCCCTGCATGCCCTACACTGGGGATGGAGCCTGCAGCAGCACTCACAGCATGTACCTGACCAGGAACCTCAGTGGTGTTCAACCACTGAGCCATGCCAGCAGGCCTGTGGTTTTGTTATTTTTTTTTAAATTATTATATTTTAGCACTTTTCATATACCAAGCACTGTCCTAGGTGCTTTGCTTACTTTACCTCATTTTATTTTTACAACAATCCTGTTAAGTAGGAACTTTACTATTACTTCATTGTACCAATGGGGAAACTGAGGTTCAGGGAGGTATCTATCCATGTCTGGGTGGTTCGAGGACCCATTTTTTCCCATCCTTCTGTTTCTGTAGGTCTCAAAGCGCCCCTCAGGTACCCCCTTTCTGAAGTTTGATCTCTTCACAGTATCCTTTACCAGTTGTCCTCAGGCCTCTGCTTGGACACCTCCAGGAACAGGGAGCTCAACCCTCACCCAGTGCAGTCCGTTTCACTGTTCAGACAGCACCATTGTGGAGATCCTTAATTTCTCATCTGGATCCAGGGAGAATATCAACAGAATAAATAAACAGATAACTAACTAAATGAATAAATAGAAGCTTCCTGTGTGTCTCCTAGAAACATCTGCTCATTGGTCCTAATCCTATCCCTTCGAATAATAGCAAGAATAACGAATGTTTATTGACCAGCAGTATGTTCCAGTTACCATACTAAAAGCTTTACATTCATTATCTCTTTGTACACGAGGACCCTGAAGTTTGGAGATGTCCAGTGACCTGGTCAAGGTGGCAAAGATAGTGCTGGGGTTGGAATCCGGGCAGTCTGACTGCGGAGTTCCTGATCCCAGCCTCTGCACTCTGCCCCTCCTGAGTCCTAAATATGCAAGCAAAACGGGAAACGGATGGTCCCAGCACTCTTCTCACATTGCTCCAGGAATGCAGAAAGCTCACAGAGTGTTGGAGCCTTCGCTGCTCTCCTCACCCCCTTCCTCCAGGCCTTCCTTATTTCTCTGCCCCCTTCCTCCACGACTGCCCCACCAGCCTGCCTGACTCTCCTCTCAACTGTGACTTCCCGTTCTCCCACGCAGAGCTGTCTGCTCTCTGGTCTCCCAGCCCTAGGAAGGGATTCTCTCATGAGGCCAGCAGGTCAGGATGCTCCTCTCATCAGATAGAGACAGCAGACTAGGGCCTTTCCCATGGATGAGGCCCCCAAATGGCTTCCTACTCAGGGCTAGTAATAACAATAGTAACCGATCACAACCATGTGTCAGCTTAGCTGTGTACTTGCGGTGTGACCTCAGTGAGTTCCAGGGCCTCTTGACCTTGGAAATGGTCTGAGAGCCTGGCTCTGAAAGGGTGTTCATGCCACTCAGAGGAACCAGCAGGCAGGCTCAAGGCCAACCACAGGTTAGACTCAGTGGTTCTCAACCTTCTGGCCCTTTAAATACAGTTCCTCATTTTCGTTGCTACTCCATAACTGTAATGTTGCTACTGCTATGAATCGTAATGTAAATATCTGATATGCAAGATGGTCTTAGGTGACCCCTGTGAAAGGGTCATTTGACTGCCAAAGGGGTCACGACCCATAGGTTGAGAACCGCTGGGTTAGAGCTTGGGCTTGAGGAAATCAGGCAAACCTGGATTCCAGTGTTAGTTCTGATGCTTAGGAGCTGTGCGACCTTAGAAACATCACCTGCCCTCTCTGGGTCTTGGCTTCTCATCTGTAATAAGGGTAGAGAGGGCTGCTGTATTGACATCATGATTAAATGATGTCATTTGTTTTGCTTGGGTGACACAGTGAGCGAGAATTGGAAAGATGCCAGCTAGTGCTGTTATTATTAGAATTAGGCCTCATTTACGTGGGATTGTAGGCGCACTTCATGATTTCTTTCTTTTTATTTTATTTTATGATTTCTGTTCAGATGGGGTTTTCGTGGTTTCTGCATGAGTAGAGCTGTCTGGATCCCTTGTTGGGTCATCCTGACACTTGTCTTTTGATCCTCATCCTGGGTAGATGAGGAGGCTGGCCGGCTTCCAGGAGAAGTCAGTGTGCGCATGCGTGTTTATTTTATTAACATATCTGTATGACTCAAAGTTACAATGATTGTGTTGAAGTTTTTTTTCTTCTTTTCAGAAAGGGGATGTTTGGGTTGAAGCTGAAGAAGAAGAAGAATAAAGCAGAGAAGGGGTTAATCCTAGCCAACAAGGCTGCCCAAGGTGAGGCTCTGGTGAGGGAGAGCTGACTGCTACCCTGGGGCCTGGGACCTCGCAGAGTGGACCCCTCCGTGGCTGAGAATGGGGTTCACGCTCCATAGGAGTGAGGCAGGACATGCTGCCTGCTGGGTCTTTGGACTCTGCTGGTCACAGGTGTGGGCCCATGGCCGTCCACCCCAGGATGGCTAGTCACCTGGTCGTTGAACCAAATTGGCAGGTGGACACTGCTGGGCTGGTGAAGGGGAGCCACAAAGAAGAGCAGCTGGACTCAAGCTCCTGCTTCTGTTCCCATTTTTTCTGTGGCCCAGGATAAGTCACTCAGTAGCTCTGAGCCCCGGGTTCCTCCTTTGTCAAGTGGACATGGTGTGGGCTGCTGGGTTGACCTCACATGGCCATATGGAGAATCAAGTGAGATTGAAAATGAGAGCGAGCATAGCAGCTGCTATGGGGGAGGCTCTCTCTGTATTGTCTCATTTAACCCCTCCATCATCTTACCCGTAGGTGTTTTGTCCTAGTTTTACAAAGGAGTTTGCAGAGATGCAAAAAGAGTGAAATGTGGGGAAGGCCTGCTGCAGGGATTTGCAGGGCCCAGTGAAACACAAACTGCAAAGCCAGTGTTAATAAGTGATTAAGAATTTCAAAATGGTAGCAGCAGAGCATTAAGCCAACTTGGAGGAAGTCCTTTTGATCACAGACCCATGACATGAGCCCGCCATGGCAGGTAGGGAGCCAGGAAGCAGTCAAGTTGGAGGTAAATTCAGGTTCTCTGGCTTTCTGTCCTTACAGTGGGTTACTTTCTTCTCCTAAAGAGCAAAGCCCAAATTACAGGGTGAACTGTGCCAGCAGAGGCCAGGCCGGCATCCACTTGACATTCCTGTTTATGGAAACAAATACGGCTTCCATTGGATAGGTTTGGGGTGGTCCCTCGATGACTTCTAACAGCAACCAGTCAAGGCCAGCTTTGTGGACCATTTCTAAACCCCTGCCATGTCCTTGGGGGCCTCCTTCACCCTGCACTGCCGTCCACAGCAGGTGTCCTATAGCCCTTCCCCACCTAACTCTGCTCCTTGCCTCAGGTAGAACCTAATCTTACAATAAAATAACATGGAAATTGTTCCCACTAACAGTGTTAGTAATAATGAGTCCAAGTCATCTGGGACGAGATAGAAGAGGCATTACATTTGAAGTGCGGCAAGGCTTAAAGCTTCATAGAAGTACTTGTCTACTCAGTTGAATTATAGGTATCAGGGAATGGGTAGAAAAAGCTGGGGGTCTTTCCTGGTGTCCTTGAAACTATGACACTGTTAATTTCTAGAGATGCATACTTGAAGAAGGCACAGGGACCTTATATGATAATTTATTTAAAAATATATTTTTATTGATTTCAGAGAGGAAGGAAGAGGGAGAGAGAGATAGAAACATCAATAATGAGAGAGAATCATTGATCGGCTGCCTTCTGCACGCCCCCTACTGGGGATCGAGCCCATAACCCAGGTCTGTGTCCTTGACCAGAATTGAACCTGGGACCCTTCAGTCCACAGTCAGATGCTCTACCCCCTGAGCCAAACTGGCTATGGCTGAAAAATAATATTATTTATGACATTAATTAGACCCTCATGCTTTCTACTTTTGAATGCATCATTCAGTATTCTAAAATGTAGATTCCTTTGCTCCTGTTTTACAACAGAGGTTCAGAGAGGGTGAGTAGCTTGCCCAAAGTCACACAACTAATAAGTTTGAAGAAGTTGGCTCCTAAACTTAGGTCAGTCTCACACCAATGGTCCTGTTCTGGATGGGCCATCTGTCACACCTGGGCTCTCTTACCCCCTGAGTTACCCTCCAGTTAGGAGCCCTCACTGCTCAGGGGAGGAAGGAACAAGTTGGCAGAGATTTGGGGCAGTCAATCACAGGTGTTTGGAAGGAGCTGGCTCATTCTAATGAGAGTCTTCAGCCCACAAAGCAAACAGGGCAGAGAGAATCAGGCCCCTCCTAGAAAGTACATAGCACCCGTCCTGCCGGCCAGGGGCCACCCTGTAGGAGATGGCAAAACAAAGTCCAGAGAACTGAGTACACATTAGTCTTTCCTTGTTGGCCTGGCCTGGGAAGTTAGGACTTTTTTGGGTGAAATGTTTCAAGAGTCTAAGAATCTGTGGCTCTTATATCTGCATATTAGGAGGCATACTAGGCCATGCCTTTATTTTTTAAAATTCCAGTTACCTTAACTCCTCCATTAATTAGTTACCCAACCAAGAGTTATTAGGATCACCCATTCATTCATCTACTCAGCAGATAGTAATGGAATGCCTGATGAGAGTTGAGCTGTGCTAGGTCTGGGTGTGTAATAGCCTAGAAGGGGGACAGCTCTATGTAGGACTCTTCCATTTGCCTCTTGAGATCTATTCTGCACCTTTTTCTGGGACCTGTTCTCTATCCCAGGAGGCTAACCTCTGTGGTTGTATGACCCAGGTTCCTTCCCCAGTAGGGTGTCCCAGCAGGAAATCTGAGAGAGGGAAGAGAGTGAGGTCAGGATCTGTGTCCCTCAACTGAAGGAGGGTTGCTGCTCCTTGTAGGGAAGCTTGACTGCACCTGACTTGCCTTTCTACATTCTGGTGGCTGTGCTCTCTCTGTCCTCATTGTTGGGGCCTCTGAGTGGTAACAGCTTGGCTGCTGTGAGCCCCAGAGAGCTGCACAACCCTTGTGACTTTCTTACACCCACACCTTTATTTTAAAAAGTCCTCAAATGGTCCTGTTCTGGATGGGCCATCTGTTACCTATTGGGCGCTAATGAGGTAACTGCATAGAAGTTGAGAAAAGTAGCATCAAGATGATAGTGTTCTGAAACAGACTGTTGGGAAATCTGTTTCAGTGCTATCAGAGAAGGGTTCTCTGTGGCGATAACACTTAATCTGAAACTTCAAGGAAGAGAAGGAACCCAGCAAGGGGTGGGCAGGAAGAGGAGGGATGTCTGTGAAGATAAATTCCATGCAGGAGAGAGCTTGTTAGGGGAGAAACTGAAATAGGCCTGTGTGACTAGAAAGCAGTGATGGCAGGGACAGAGGGACTGGTGGTCCAGGAGGAGGAGATGGAAGCCAGACAGAGCAGAGCATCAGCCATAAGTGGACTTCAGCTTTATTCTAAGGACAATAGAAAACCACTGAGGAGTTTTAAGAAGAGAAGCAACATGAGATGGACTTTTTGAGATGGTCACTCTGGATGGTCCATGGTGAGTATATTGGAGAGAACAGAGTAGTAATTCAATAAATGAATGGATGCATGCATTCAAGTCTAGAAGACGCTAACTACCTTTCTACCTCGGGGACTGTGTCACCCTCCAGCATGTAATGTAGAAAGAGGGGGGTCCACATTTTGTTACCCTTCCAACCTTGGCATCTAACCTAGCACAGTTTCTGGCATATGTAAGGGACCTAAGCGTGGTCACTGGAACCTTGATTGATGACATTTGCTCCCCATCCTTGAGGCCTTTGTAGCCAAGGAGGGAGAAAGTCTTAATTGCTCCTGCTGCCACAGGAGAGCGGCAGGCGCTGCCGTTCCTTCTGTGTCTACAGGCTGACTAGGCTTTTTTTCCACAGTGAGAGGAGAGTCAAAGGTGACTGCATTCATTCAGGCATCCTTTCTGTAACTACTGAACACCACAAAGGCTTGTGTCCATGAGTTCCTCTGACATAGGGGTCCCATTAGTCCATCAATTACTTGATTTGGCACCATTTTCCTTCATTGCTGGTTAAAATCAGAGAACCAAAATACATTAAAACTGGAAGATGTTCAGAGACAATTAAGCTGACAAGTTTACCAATTGGGTCTCATGGAGTCCAAGGTTCTGAGAAACAGCTTCAGAAGTGCCTGGATGGGGGCAGAGGGGGGAGGGGTGAGGTCCTGCGGGACATTGCCTGCCCAGAGATTCACCCAATGGCACATAGAACAACAGGTTTATAACTTGTGTTATAGATTTAAAGTTTTATATAAAATTACATTTATAAAAGAATTATGTTGCATTTAAAAACGTTAAAAACACTTTTCTTATCTAATCCTTTCATTTTATAGGCAAGGAGGGGAAAATGCCGTGAAATTCTGAGTGACTTACTCAACTTAAAATCTACACAACGAACACTCACCATGCACCTGGCAGATACTGTGCTAAGAGCAACCTATACTTAATTCAGTTTTCCTAACAGCCCTATGGGGTAGCTAACACTAGCATTGCCTTGCTTTATAGATGAGGAAAACAGGGCTGAAAGAAGTAAGTAACTTCCCCCAAATCCTGGAGCCAGAAAGTGACAGAGCTGAGATTTGAACCCAAACTGTTTGGAGTTAGGTCTATGAACCACACCATGCCAGATCCTCTTTTGTAAGAGAATGTTCCATCCACTCTTTAGTTTTTTGCTGAAAACCTGGTTGAGAAGTGGTTCTCAAAGATTTGCTACACAATAGAATGACCTGGGGAATTAAAAACAAATTGACATCCCAGATAAATTAAATGAGAATCCTTCTGGGGAGGAAGGAGGTATTATAAAGACTCTGTTTGGTATCTGTTCATTAAAATAGTCTTAACACATTCGTATTTGTTTCCTATGACTGCTGTGACGAATACCACATACTCGTGCTGCATCTAATGGTTTCCTTGTATCTCTGTGGCATGGCATTGAACACAGAATGGAGGCTCAGGTCACTACTGCATGTATATTTAACAGAGTTGTCTTCCTTTTTTGCTCCTCTAGATGGTCAAGGTGAAGCAGAAGCACTGCAAGAGGGCCCTTCTCCCCAGGAAGGACTGAGAGGAGATTTGATTTATGATGATGCGTCCATCACTCCTGTCCCCTCAGCTCCTCCAAAGAGAAGGTACAGTGTTGATGCGGGCAGTAAGCACACATTTGGGAGCCCCTCCCCTGTGCCAAGTACCCCTGCAGGCTCAAGGGGACAGAGAATAGCACCTAGTCACTGCCTGCAAGGAGCCAAAGGCCTAGGAAGACCGAGTGCCGTGTCCTCATGTCCAGCTTTCTCCGTGGCCTCTTGATCCTGGCCAGCCTTCAGCAGGCCAGGGTCCTGGCTCCACCAGGCTCAGTCTTAAGTCCCATAAGTTAAGTTCCTCATGTCCCTAACAGTTCAGAAACGACAGCAGCAACAAGAAACAGATTCAGGAGCTGTCCTTCACCTGCTTTTTAGTTCATCAATACCCTAGATATCTTAGCTTCATGTCTGTCCCAAATGAAAAGGTGGTTCTTAGGCAACTCAGCAAAAAAGTCAGAACAAACTGACCTTCTGCATGAGATTTGTGGTATTAGTCAGCTATTGCTGTTTCTAAATAACCCCTAGATTCAGTGGTTTAGTATAATCAACATTTATGGTTGTTCATGAGTCTACAAATTAGTTAGGTAGTTTTATTGGTGCCAGATAGTCTCAAATACATCACTTATGTATCTACAGCCATTTGTCAGCTCTGCTGATTTTAGTCTGAGGGGTGGCTGGTGGTAGACTGGTATAGGTTTGCCTCAGCTAGGACCACCGGGCTCTCTATGTGGTGTCAGATCCCCCAATAAGCTAGTCTGAGCTTGTTGCAATGGGGGTAATGGAAGAATTCCAAGAGAAAGTGGAAGTACACAGGTCTCTTGTGGTCTAGGTACCGGCAAGTCATTTCTGCTGCATTCTATCGGCCAATGCAAGTCACAACACCAGCCCACATCAGAGAAGACTGTTTTAGGGCAAAAAGCATGAATGTAAGGAAGTCAGTAATTGGAACTATCAATGCTTTCAGTGTACCATGTTTGTTTATGTCAATTTCTTACTCATGGTAATTCTTCGTGTCATCCCTTCTTTTATTCTCAAAGAAAATTAGTGTTTGTGTGGCAGATCCTGAGTTGTTATTACAAGGCTGTGGCAGGAAGGCAGTAAAATGAACATACCGCAATATCTCCTCCTCCCTACACTGCACCATGACAACCACCCCAAAGCCCTGAATAGGGGAAATGTCGATTAATTTTAAGTATCTTTTGAAGGATCTCTTGTCATTTATTTCACCAGGATAATAGCACTGAATGGAGGAAGGCAGGAAAAAAAAAGTAAGGAGTAGACACTTTTCTCCTTGGTCAGAACATTCTCCATCAGTTGAAATTCTACCCACCAGCTAATGCTCAGTTCAGATCCAGCCTCTGAGGTGAAGTCTTTGTTGCTTATCCAGCTCTCGGAAATTTCTATTGTTTGAACTCCTACGGCATTTTTTAATATGACACATTCTACACCTAATAGTTCTCTTTAAATGCTTTTGTCCTCTCTCTTGAATAGATTGCTAGCTTTGCAAGGGTCAGGATGATGGATGGCTAATTCATCTTGGTTTTTCCTCTAACTGAGGAAATTGCATAGCTTTCACATAGTAAACAATTGATATAAATTTGCCCTTTTATTAATGAACATCTATCTTTTGATATTAACATGCATTATCTCCTCTACCCCTATGTGGTAGAAATGATCATTTCCTCTTTCCAATGAAGAAATTAAGGCTGACATTACAAAATTGGGGAGAACAAGGATTCTAATTCAGATCAGTTTGACTCCAAAGCCTTGAGATTTTTTGCTAGTTTACGCTATTCTCTACTGGACTCAATTATCAGAAGAAATGGAATGAAGTTGAGGTGCATGATGGTATTGTTTAAGGGCAAGAGAATACATTTAAAAGGAACTCAGGCACAGTTCATTTCCTGCCTGTTGCTGCTTCTGTAACTATAAGACTTCTTCATCTCTTTCTACTATTATCCAATCTCTAAATCCCAGGTGTGGCACATCTTATGATGGTCCAAATAAAGGAAATTGTCTGGAATATGAAATTTCACTGAAGCTTGGCTGTTCTTTCCAATTTCTCTTTTACCCATTCTTTCTGTCTCAAAATTCAGAAAGGGTATATCTAACGGATGTAATCATGAAACTCAGAATGGTTATATCTAGTGGAAATGGCAAAGTGGTCCTGTGGAAAGGATCTGACAGGAGACAAGGAACATCCTTATTAAGACCCAGCTCTGCCACTGACTTGCTGAGGAATCTCAGTTTTTCATTCTGTGAAATAAAAAATAAGTAATACTGATAATCATACTAACAATAAGAGTTGACATTTATTCTTGCCATGTTCTGGATTAAATGTTTACATGCATTATATCATTAAATTGTAGCCATCGCCTCATGTGGTAAGTGCGATTATTAGCTCCACTTTTAGGATGGGGAAACTGAGTCATAGAGAAATTGTCACTTATCCATTTATACTTATCTCCCCCAGAGATGTATAGAGAATATGTGATATGACATAAATAAAAGCGCTTAGAAACACATAGGGAAATATTACATGGCTTATGGATCTCAACTATGTTCTTACTTGATGAAATGTATATGTTCAACTTTCTTTTAATAGATCAAAACTGTTGACTAAGATCCATGATGGGGAAGTCAGATCCCAAAGTTATCAGGTAAGTAAGTGGTTGACTCTTTCTACCAGCTTCCCCAATTGTTGTGTGAGTGAAGAGCCTGGTCCAAAGTGCATTCATGCTGCTTTGTGTTGTAGATTGCCATAACCATCACTGAGGCCCGCCAACTGGTGGGTGAAAACATTGACCCAGTTGTGATCATTGAGGTCGGAGATGAAAAGAAGCAAACCACAGTGAAGGAAGGAACCAACAGCCCATTTTATAATGAAGTAAGTCATGGGGGTCCCCAATACTTTCTCCATCAACACTCTCTCAACTGCCACTCTGATGTTCTTGAGCCAAATAGAAAGTCATGACTGCTTCCCATCACGCATCTAAGCCCATGGCAAACTCTCCAAGCCTCCTTAACAAACAGACCATAAAGTTAAAACAAAAAGATAATGGAAAGGATAGGTAAGAAATTCCCATTTATTTAAAATACATTACTATATTTTTAGTAAGATCCATTTTCTTATTCCTTATAAGCTTATCTTCATCCATTATAAGCTCTGGGTTTATATTTAAAATGTATTGGATGTTGGTTAGTGAGAACATACACATTCTTTTGCATAGCAGAGTCATTGAAAATTTGATTATTACTTTTGAAACAGGCATGCTGCCTTGGAAAGAAAAATGGTCATATTTTCCTAAGCAATGTAAAAATTGTAAAGGAATACATCAAAGAGAAACATGAAGTTTATTAATATTAAACACACTACATCCTCTTTTGAAAGGAAAAAAGATTAGACAGTAAAAAAAAATGGTGAAAGATACAAAGAGTATAAAGTGCTATTTGCTGAAAAATAGCTGATCACTAATCCTTAACCCCTTAGTCTCCTCCCTAGAGGCAGCCATTCTCACCAGGCATTTGTATACTGTTTTAGAGATATTTTTGGCAAGCACTAAGAATACAAATATTGTCACCAAATGGTAGCATTCTGTAAACTCTGTCCTGGACCTTGGTCTTTCAACCAATGTGTCTTGGAGTTGAACCCAAATCAGGATGTACAGTTCAGTCTCATTTTCTGTCCATTGCTGTAGAGTTTCCCATTGCATCGATACACTGTAATTTACTAAGACAGTCAATTTCTCATTGATGGATATTACAACTTCTTTCAGTCTTTGGTCACTACTTATAATAATATTTACATGGCATGATGGGGCAAAGAGTATATGCAACTAAGAAATTTTAAAATAAATTTATTGGAGTGACATTAGTCAACATGAACAGCATTTAAAATTTTGGTTATCTCCAAATTTCCCTTCTAAGCGGTAACCATTTATACTCTAATAGTGTTCGAGGGTGCTTGTTTTCCCTTAGACACCATGAATTATAAAAAAATTCAGTAAACTTGTAATTGTTTTCCCAGTGATAGTGGTAATTAAAAAGGAAGGCAGGAGAGCATGGATAATGAAATACATAGAAAATACCCAAATCCCATTAGAGCTGTTAGCTCCTTTCCTCTTTATCATTCCTGCCTCTGAGCCTTTTATCATGAGTAGAAGTGGCAGTCGTCTCCTTTCTGGTCCTCTCCCTGCCTCCATAACATCTTTGGCATGGTTGTGATATGAAATAATGTGCGTGAAAATGCTTTGATGCAAAGCTCTACAAATTTGTAAATGATTATAATTAGTATCTGCTTTATGCATACAAGTCCTGGGTCTAAATGACATTAACTTAAACCCAAGTGTAATCACGCAAAAACATAGAAGTTGAAGTAAAAATCTTTCTTATAGTTGAACTGAAAATATTTATTACAGTGTCTGACTCTAGTTGTCAAGTCCAAAGTTCATCAGTTGTTGAAGGAGCTGGTTAGTAGGGGCTGGGGAATATTTCCCAGCTCGAAATGTGTGTGGGCTCTGCAGTCTGGGGAACCTGTGTGAGGCAGTTGGGTCTGCAATGTGAGATTCAGCATAAGACAATAAACATTGGAACTAATTTATTGGTCCAAAGGAACCCACAGCATCTCATCTATCAGAGAACAAAGACTGGCATGTAAGTGAATTTTGCACATAAAATAAATTCTGAACAGAAAACTTAAAAAATTTGAACATATATTTATAAAAAAGTTTCTGAAATGTTACACGTTTTTCTGTTTTCTTAAACAGAAGGCATTGGAAATGCTGTAACCTTTCACTGATACCTAAGGACTGCCATTTTGAAGGTCTCATTATAATACATGATGACATCTTTCAGTTTCTACATTTTGGTTTTTCTGTTTTGTCCATTAAAAACAGGCTGTTAGAGGTTACTTCTCTCTTTCCTACTGCTGTCATGTTCATCTCTAACATCCTTAGGTCATTTCTCCATCCTGCAGCTCAAAAAAAAAAAAAAAGAAGAAGAAGAAGAAAAAATAAATAAATCACAAAACGACTTCCTAGTTCTGCCTCTACAATACACAAAAACAAACAAACAAAAACACCACCACTTCAGTTTTCTGCCTCAGAATCATACGACCCCACATTTGGAAGGTACTCACTGAAGTTTAGATGATGAAATGTCTAGTCCTTGAGCCCCTTGTGTGATAATTCCAGGAGAACACAGGTTTGGTCCCAGGCCCACCAGTAACTAGCAATATGACTCTAGGCATGTCTCTCTCTTTTTAAAAATATTTTTTATTATTTTATTTTTTAATTACAGTTGACATTCAAAATTATTTTATATTAGTTTTATGTGCACAGCATAGTGGTTAGACATTTGTATAATTTACAAAGTGATCCCCCACAATAAGTCTAGTACTCACCTGACACCATACATAGTTATTACAATATCATTGTCTATATTCCACACTGAGATACTCTTTTCACCCATCACTCTAGATAGGTAAAAATAAATAAATAAATAAATAAATAAATAAATAAAAGATTTGACCATATAAAGGCTTGGCATAGGTGTGGAGAAATGGCTATTTTATATGCTGCCAGTGGGAACGTAAATGGTTTAGCTCCCTCAGAAGGAAACTTCATGCTATTTACTAAATATTTACATGCATATAAAATAAACCACGACCCAACTATCCCACTTCTCATGTCCATTTTAGAGGACAACTCACATAAATCCTGTGCAAAGATGTGGTTGGTGGCATTCTTTATTATTTTACTTGAAAACAAGTTAAATGACCTTCCAAAGAGGATGGCCAATCAATTGATGACATATACATTCATGCCACTGAGTCCCAGGCAGCAACTGGTTAGGACAATACAGATGTACATCTACTCCAGGGACAGGGTTCTTAAACGCAAGGCTGGGATTTATAGTTGGAATGAACTTTATGTTTTATAGTACTTTGTCTTCGACTTCATTGGGCCTCAAGTGCATCTTTTCGACAAGATCATCAAAATCTCGGTAAGTCTCTGATTGGTGGTGGGAGTGGGAGAGAGCGAGGGAGTTCTCTAGGGCAGCACAGCCTGCTTAGAAGAGGATAGTCTCAGAAGGGTGAGTGTGAGTTGGTGATTTTGAAACAAACAGGATAAAACTTACAATAACCAGAACAGAGGAGTTCCAGAAGGAAAACCTTTTCAAGAAAATCTGTGCTTGTTGGAAGCAAGTTGTGATCTACTATCAAGCCATCCTGAATTGAATTGTGTAGTGTACTAATGTAGGAATGTGAAAACTATGCCTCAAATGACAGTGGATTCCCATTTTTGAATTTATTTCTTTCTTTTTCTGAAGCAAATGTTAGTGCTTCTCTCTTGGAGTGATCTCCACACTATTGATAGTTAATCACATCCCTTCCCCTCCTAGTTAGTAGTAAACTGAGAAATAGAAAGAATCAGGAAGAAACCAAAGGTATCAGTAATGCTGGATTGGAGGATGTGATTTGGATCAAGTGGTTACCACTCGGCTTCTTAGAAGTTAGTTGCTGTTGAGTGTAGACCTCCAGATCTACCCATGGGGGATTGGGCCTGCTGTATAGACCCTTACTCAGCCCTGGCAGGTGAATTCCTACCTTCACAGATCTAGTCTGAAGAGTAGAGGCAGAGAGAGCTTTCTGGCCCAGCCAGGTGTCTTACCCAGGTTGGCCCACCACCTGGAGGTCAGGAATGAGAAGGGAAAGTGCTGTGTTGAAGCTGTACTAGTCCACACGAGAGAATACACACAGGATCATTACCAACTTCATACCCACTGTAAAAGGACAGAGACCCCCGGACGACACACTCCATCTATCCACAGTTTGAGAAATTGTTGCTTCTCCCATGCAGAGGGTAGTAGGATATCATGCTTGAAAGTGGTAGGTGGGGGGTTGCAGGGAGCTTGCTCTCTTCCAAATTGTTCTCAAAGGACAGAATTCTTATTTTACACGCCAACATAAAATGTGTGGAGAATGAGGAAATACTTTCCTAACAGTGACACTAACTCTAATAAGAATGGAGAAGATGGCAAACTTGTCTTGAAGACTTCTTGCCTATCTTTATCATTCACTCATCTTTATTTTAATTTTATGCCACACACACACACACACACACACAACATGTTATATATCAGTCCTGCATGAGGCTTAGGCAATAGTGAAATTTTGATATTATCTTTCCCAGGGGCACTTGAAGAATGTGACCCTTGAAGAATGAAAAATGATCGAGAGCCAAACATCCTTCATGTTTAAATTCCAGGCATGATGACAAGTGGGAAGGAGATATTTTGGGACCTGGGACATTGCCCAGGACTTTGGTATATTACATAGCTCAGGCAATGACCTGTTTGGGAGATTCAGGCTCCTAAGGTACTGTCTAGATTGCAGATAAATGGTTAATAGCTAGATTTTTATATGGTACCATAGACAAGAGTCATGACTCTCTGTGGGCCAAGTGGATTTTTAGACAGAGGATCAAAGCTGGTATTGCCTATTTCTGGTCCTAACTTACAAGAAGAGACTACTTTGGTCTCCCTAGATGACCCTTTGGGACAGAGACCAAAGATTGTAAAGAGAAAACTTCACTTGAGGGGGGAGTATTTAATACAAGTTTTCTGCTAGTTGTGAACTATAAGTCAGCATGCCCAGAATACATTCAATGTGGGAGAAAAAGGAGGGAGTGCTATAAGCAGATGCTATTGGGATAGACAGCTGTAGTAGACCCTGATGGGGCCAAAGACCATCTTCCCCTGACAGGGTCCCCAGCACTCTGTGTGTGAGATGCTCCAGAGTTCTGGCAGTCTAATGCCTCACCACACCAGTTGCCTGGCACTCACACTCGGTGGGTGATTTGAAGAGGCCTCCTGTGTTATTTAAAGATCTGTTTGGGGCTCTTGCATCCCATCACCCCACTGGGACCCAAACACCTTTGACCTGAGAATGGCCTGTGTCAGATTTGTGTCTTGCTCAGGCCATTGGGAAGCCACATGAGCAACTGCAAGCATGGAAGGGTTGGAATGAGTTTGGCATATGTAGCCTTAAATAACTTTCTTATCAAGCCAAGTTGTCCTTGCTTCCCCTCAGTTCTCTCACATCCTTGAAAGTTTGGTCAGGGAAGAACGAGTGAGAAAGGAGATGGGAAAGGCTGTCATGTCTCCATTTCTTGAAGTCAGTTAAGTTTGTTTCTTACTGACTCTCCCAGAGGAACTGTTCAGAAGCTACAAAAGTCTCCTCTTCATCCATCATTCAGTTAGTCTTACCCATTAATTCACTCAGTGTTTATTGAACACCCATTATGAACAAGACCAGTTGGTGGGTAGAAGAGAGTAGGAAACTGTCCCTGATTCAAGGGGCTTGTAGGATTTTGTAATTAGAAGGAAATTTAGAGGTCATTTAATCTACCAGTCAGTGCAGGAATCCTTCTCTACCACCTCCATGACATGAAGTAATTGGACTCTGCTTGTCTATATCCAGTGATGGGGAGTTCACTATTTCTAAGAAAGCCCATTCCATTGCTGTTATAAAAACTATCCTTATGGTGAGTTGACATCTCTCTTCCCGTAATTTGGGAGCTACACTGGGAACCTACGCTTCTACATGGAAGTATTTCCAAGATCTGAAGACATGAAGTTACCGCTGCCCTTCCTCTTTTCCCTTTTCTGGGTTAAAGGTTAAACTCCTTCTGAATCTTCAGCAGTGTCTCAGACAATGTTGTTTCTGAATGGAGGGCCAGCTCTGACACCTTCCTTTAGAATTTAACTCATCTTTATAGCTTTGGCATTCAGATGTGCTGCTGCAACCAGCCAGGCACTCTGCTGTCTGCTGGTTAGACGAAATATCGAGGATGGCCATCTCCCTTGTTCTAACTATCGTACATGTCCAAAACTTCAAGGCAATATGTGATGAGTTGTCTGAGAAAGTTGTGAGCAAAGTGTTGTGTGAGTTAGTGGAGAAAGGGAACACTTCCAGCTGTGGGGGATCAGGGAGGCTGCTTGGAGGAAGCAGCATTTGCTCTAGGTATTGAAGGTTGAGTAATGTTCAACAGGCAGAGATGGATGTTGAAGGGTTGGCTGCACAAAAGCTCATTTCAGTTAAAAAAAAACAAAACACGTTCGGACAGTGAGATTTGTTAAGTGTCCTTTAATGAAGGATTAGCTGAAAACCTGCTGGGAGGAAGAGGTACTTCTGGACACCCTTTACAGCCCTGAGTTTTGGTAGCCAAATGTCATTGTGCTTCAGAGATGAGTGAAGGCCAGACAAGGGTCAAGGCCTGGAATGCTCTTTGGGGTGTCAGAGACCCATTTCACAGGTTCACCCTAAAAAAGAAATATAGTTCTGCTGGGCTCACTGCTCCGTCACTCCTCAGGTCTTTCATCACAAGCTGATAGGAAGCATCCTGATTGGCGCCTTCAAAGTGGACCTGGGCACTGTGTACAACCAGCCTGGTAAGGAAGCCTTGCCTCCTCGAAGCTCTCTTACTCTTCTCCAGGTTACCCCACCTAGAGGTCAACTCATTTATTCGCTCATCCATTTAACCATCCATTCAGTAACACTGAGCACCAATTATAGACTGTTGAGTAAGATATGGCTGTTTTCCTCAGTTTAAGATCTAATGACAAAATTATCTTATATGTCCATACTTCTGAGCAGCTTTTTCCATTCTCACAAATTCTGTCTCATTCAGAGCTGTAAGACAGCATCAAGAAAGACAGGAAGTGTTGAAGTTAAGAATATGGGCTCTGGAGCCAGACTGACTGGGTTCAGATCTTATTCTGCTCTTTCCTAGTTGTGCATCCTTGGGCAAATGACTTAGCTTCTTCATATCTCAGTACTTTCTTCATAGGGTTGTTGGAGGATTAAGTTAATAAATATACATAGAGTGCTTAGTGTAGACCCAGCACAGAATAATGACATATAAGGATTTGCTGTAATAATCATTATTATCCCTGATTTAAAAGAAAGTGAAACTCAGAGAAACTAGGTAATTTGTCCAAGGTCAAGAGCTAATAAGTAATAAAGCCAACAATAAACATAGATCTTCTCATGAAAGGCCTCTTTTCTTCAACTGTGATTCAAACTCACATGACCAGGGGTCCAGGTCATGTGAGTTTGAATTAGCTCTACTGATTCCATTAGGATTAGCATCTACTCAGCAACTTTACCTTCTGCTGTCATGTGCAGTGTGCCCTCTGTATTGCCTGGTCTAAGAGTTTGTTTTTGGATAAGCCCGAAGTATATGTTTTTTATGAGATTTTGAAGTTTGGACTTCCAGTGTAGGCCAAACAAAAAAATCCATGAGCCACATTTATGGCCTGTGAAATAATATGTGACTTCTATACTCCTTTAATATTCTCCTACTCCATCAAATCTGGAATTCTGGCAGGGGGATTTCTGTCAGGTTGAAAGGCTTCCCAAAGTCTTGTGACCGGTTGGAGAAAAAGATGATGAAGAGGATGGGAAGTAAAGGACAGATGGGAAAAGAGGAGAGGGAGGTGGCATGAGACTTGGAAATAGCCCAGATGAGGTAATCCCTCAGTAGAGTGCGGGAGACGTTGGGTGTGGGGGAGAATTGGGTGGGGCTGGGTCCATCTCTGCAGGATATCTGACCTGTCAGGACACTTTTACAGGTCATCAGTTCTGTGACAAGTGGGCCCTGCTCACAGACCCTGGTGACATCAGGACTGGCACAAAGGGGTATCTGAAGTGTGACATCAGCGTGATTGGGAAAGGCGACATCTTAAAGACCAACCCGAAAATCTCCGATGCTGAGGAGCAAATAGAAAAGTGAGAGATTCATCCAAGGCTGGGCAATGGAAATGTTATGTTCCCATTTCCATGTCTCTTTCCCTCCCTCCCTTTCCTTATGGGTACATGAGAATGGCCAAGTTTATAGCTTATCCACGTGGGATTCTGCTCTATCTGGGGCATTGAGATGTGTCTGACTGAAGGTGTAACTATGCATTGGAAAGTCAGTTTCTAAGCCAAGTAGAGTCTGTCTTCCTATAATAACCCATAACAAGCTATTCCTGAGCTTATCTGATTTATTTGAATTTAGCTGATTTTCCTTTGAAAGAATTATATTTTCAACCACTGATTTATAAAATGGGGAGACTTAATGTACCTATTGTAAGGTACAGTGTGGGAGAGAGTGTTTATTCTATAATTATAGGACCTAAGTGAGTTTGTATTCACTTTAATCATACTCTTCACTGTCATTAAACTAAGAAAACTCATTTTAACAATAGATCCTAATCTTTTCAGATTTCTGTCACATATCAGGTTCTTTCTTTTTTTTAAAAAATATATTTTTTTAATATATTTTATTGGTTTTCTTACAGAGAGGAAGGGAGAGGGATAGAAAGTTAGAAACATCAATGAGAGGGAAACATTGATTAGTTGCCTCCTGTACACCCCCTACTGGGGATGTGCTCGCAACCAAGGTGCATGCCCTTGACCGGAATTGAACCTGGGACCCTTGAGTCCTCAGGTTGATTCTCTATCCACTGAGCCAAACCGGCTAGGGCCCATATCAGGTTCTTTCTTTATGCTTCTAGCTTTTCTCCCTGTTCTTTTACATGAGAACGCTTTTTTATTTTTTGTTTCTGTCCTCCTCTAAGGAACCTTTTGATCCCTCAAGGGTTTCCATCAGAGAGACCCTGGGCCAGATTCTATGTGAGACTCTACAAAGCAGAAGGGTTGCCCAAGATGAACTCGAGCATCATGGCGAATGTCACCAAAGCATTTGTGGGCGACAGTAAGGACCTCGTGGATCCCTTTGTGGAGGTCTCCTTTGCTGGACAGATGGTGAGAAACTATTGTCACCAACAATGACAGGCTTGGTCTTTACCTAGGACATTTCTAGCCAAATGATGTGAAGTTAAAATCAAAATTAGGAAGTGCCTTGAGAAAAAAACTTGCCGCAAAGAGGCACCGAGTCACGTGGCAAGAAAGAAGGGGAGGGTTGCTCACTCACTGTCCATTGACGATCATGGAGAGGTGCCATGGGGCATCATGGTTAGAACCTGGGCAGAGAGGCTGCCTTTCTTACCTCTGGCTACTTCTCTGAGCTATGACCCAGTCTCTGCAGAATTACCAGCCTTTTCCCAATCTGTTCCACAGTCTGCCCAGGTGGTCGTTATCCTGTGTAAATCTGAACATCCCTGCTCCCTGCTTAAGAGCCATTGGAAGTACCAGGGCCTGGGCATGTGGTTGGAGCTCAATCCTGGTTGGCTGGGCTTTGAAGCTTCAGTTGACACATACTGCCTCTGCCCTTAACTACGTGTCTACCCTACCCCTCCACGCAGCAGGGTGAACACTGGAGTATTTTTAAGAATATATATTTTATTGATTTTTTTACAGAGAGGAAGGGAGAGAGATAGACAGTTAGAAACATCAGTGAGAGAGAAACATTGATCAGCTGCCTCCTGCACACTTCCTACTGGGAATGTGCCCGCAACCAAGGTACATGCCCTTGACTGAAATCAAACCTGGGACCCTTGAGTCTGCAGGCTGACGCTCTATCCACTGAGTCAAACCAGTTAGGGCAACACTGGAGTATTTTTGGTGTGGACTGCCTTGGTGATCAGTAGGACATCAACTCCATTTTATGATGAGGTCCAGACTGGGGAAGTGA
>PVJC01011283.1:0-41846 GCA_004026665.1 Murina feae
TTCGGCCTGTAGCTGCCTCACTCCAGTCTCTGCCTGTCTTCGCATGGCCATCTTCCCTCTTTGTATCACTAGGTGTGTGTCTTTTCTTATAAGGACACAGGTCAGTCTGTTTTTAGGGCCCACCCTACTCCAGTATCACCTTATCTTAACTTTTACATCTGCAAGGATCCTGCTTCCAAAGAAGGTCACACTCTATGGTTTGGGGAAGGGTGTGAATTTGGAGGGGACACTATCCAACCTGGTACACTGACCCTGAGTGGCTCTTAGGAGTAGTGGCTCAAACCGTGGCCTGAGTTCAAGCACTAATTGTACTGACTGTGGACAGAAAGGGCCAGACCTGGCCCTGAGTGCCCATAGCACCAAAGGCCAACCAGACTTCTGCTGGCTTCTAGGTGCATTGGCACCAACAGGTGCCACCTAACCCTGGACACTGCCCTGGACCACAAGCCTAAAAAGAAGTCTCCTCTCAGAAAAATCCTGAAGTACATGATACAGAATAACAGGCCAGTTCCGTGGGCTTCCAACTGGTGTAGGTTCACAGGGCCTGTGCACAGAGGGGTTCCATGCTAGCTTTCATACTCTGCTCTCAACATGTTGAAATTTTTAATATTTTAACAAGGATCCCTACAAATTATGCAGCTGAGCTGCCTGTCCTCTTCCAAAATGTCAAACCCAGTTGGTTAGAGCATCATCCCAAGGTTGAGGATTCAATTCCTCGACAGGGCATACACAAGAAGCAACCAATGAATGCACAAGTAAGTGGAACAACAAATTGATGTTCCTCTCAGCCTCTCTCTCCTTTTCTCTCTAAAATAAATCAAAAAATTTCATAGCCCTGCCAGTGTTGCTCAGTGGTTGAACATCGACCCATGAACCAAGAGGTCCCCAATACAATGTCTGGTCAGGACACATGCTCAGGTTGCAGGCTCCATCCCCAGCAGGGGGCATTGCAGGAGGCAGCCTATCAATGATTCACACTCATGATGTTTCTATCTCTCTATCCTTCTCTCTTCCTCTCTCTCTAAAAATCAGTGTAATTTTTTTTTTTTTACAAAAACATCATTAAAGACAAAGAAAGGCTGAGGAACTGTTTCAGATTCCGGGAGACCAAAGAGACATGACAATTCAATGCAACTCCTAGATTGGATCCTGGATGTGGGGAAAAATAGCTACAAAGGACTGTTAAAATATTAAGCTATGTAAATTTGAGGATCTACTTGGTTTTATTAAATGATTCCAAAACCAGGCATCACCCCATCTAGCAATTAGAAAGAAAATCTAAGGAGCTGTGCAAAATGAAAGCCTTTTACGGACAGAAGAGGGGAAAGTGTGGATTATTTCAGGCAAGACCAACTCCTTTCAGAGATAAAGGGGTCGATCCGGCAGATGTCTATATAAGAATGTCCAGCCCTATTCGGTTTGGCTCAGCGGATAGAGCGTCGGCCTGTACACTGAAAGGTCCCAGGTTGCATTCTGGTCAAGGGCATGTACCTTGGCTGCGGGCACATCCCCAGTAGGGGGTGTGCAGGAGGCAGCTGATGGATGTTTCTAACTCTCTATCCCTCTCCCTTCCTCTCTGTAAAAAATCAATAAAATATATTAAAAAATAAGATAAAAAGAATGTCCAAACCTGTAGAAAATTTGTATAGTGATGTATTTAAGCCAAACAGAGAATAATACGCCTATAAGCAAGATCTCAACAGACTGAGGAAAAAGCTTCAGAGAATAACAGTTTGCAGTTTCTTTCATGCTTTTGAGATTAAGGAGGAATCATAAGGAAGATTAAATGAAGGTGGCAGAAAGCAAAGCAGGGATCAATCGAATTATAGGACAGTTAAGATTTGTGCTCTCTTGAAGGAGGGGGGCTGAAAGAAAGAATTTCAAGTGTGTTAACCATGCACAGAAACAGTGGGCATGGTGTGCTTAAGGCAAAGATAGGCCTTTTACTAAGGGAGTTATATGCCTGGGGCATGACTACCCACCATGACCTGCCCAGTTAAGAATTTGTGATCAGCCCTAACTGGTTTGGCTCAGTGGATAGAGCATTAGCCTGCGGAGTGAAAGGTCCCAAGTTCAGTTCCGGTCAAGGGCATGTACCTGGGTTGCAGGCACATCCCAGTAGGGGATGTGCAAGAGGCAGCTGATAGATGTTTCTAACTCTCTATCCCTCTCCCTTCCTCAATGCAAAACAAATCAATAAAATATATTTTTTAAAAGAATTTGTGATCAGAACCACTTTTTGTCTATACACATTGCCTCTGTAGTGCTGACCAGGGAAATCCAGACTGACAGTGTAAGATTACCTTCCTGAGGGGAGCTGAAGTTGCAATTTGGTGATGAGGGACTTACCACACGTGACTCCATCTTGGGCCTCTTGGGTCTTTTTTTTTTTTTTAACGGGACATTATAGGGACAGCTGGCAAAATTCGAATGTGAACTGTAGATTAGTTCATAGAACTCTACCAATATGAAATGTCCTGGTTTTATTGGCCTGTGGGTATGTAAGAAAGAAGACACAGAGGGGATCAATGGTGGTGGAAAGTAAATAAAGCTTTAAAAAATGTCCTTGTTGGTAGAAAATACATAGTGAATTCCTGAGGTGAAGGACCATGGTGTCTGCAACTTGGCTGCAAAGTGGTCCAGGAAAAAAAAAAAAAAAAAAATGCATATGAATAAAGTACAAATACTGAAGCAAAAGGGTCAAACATGAACAATTGGTAAAGATAAGTAAAAGCTATAGCCAAGTTCCTTCTATTGATCTTGCAAGCTCTGTAGGGTTGAAGTTACGTCAACATTGAAGGTTCCGGCCACCACCCCAACGCCACGTCCCCTGCGAAGCGCAGGAAATTACGGACCAGATCCCGCCACAGCCCCAGGGAGGAAGGCACCGCTTCCGTCGGCGCTGACAGCGGCCTCCGGAGGCCAGAGTCACGTGGGTGGGGCCCACGTGACCGGAGGCCCGCGTCCAACATGGCGGCCTCCATGGGTCGCTGGCTTCTCTTCCTCACGCTGCTCAGCTTCCTCTGGGACGCGTTCGGCGGCTTGGGTTGGGGGTGAGTACAGCTCCCGGAGATCGAGGGAGAGGCGCGGTGAGCCAGGTTCGGGGGGACCCTCCGCCCGGGCCACAACCTTTCAAGCTCACGCCCGCTTCCCCCCCACCCCGCCCCGTACCCCGCAGGGCCTCCCTGGACGACGACTTGCTGCTGCCCTACCCCCGCGCGCGCGCGCGCTCCGCCCGGGACTGCGCGAGGGTGCGTGTCGGCAGCCGCGAGCACGAGAGCTGGCCGCCCTCCCCAGCAGCCCCCGGCGCCCGCCCCCCCGCGGTGCGCACCTTCGTTTCGCATTTCGCTGGCCGCGCGGTGCCGGGACACCTGACGCGGGCGGCCGAGCCCCTGCGCACCTTCTCGGTGCTGGAGCCCGGGGGGCCCGGCGGCTGCGCGTCGAGGCGCCGCGCTACCGTGGAAGAGACGGCGCGGCCGGCCGGCTGCGGCGTCGCTCAGAACGGCGGCTTCTTCCGCATGGCCACCGGCGAGTGCCTGGGGAACGTGGTGAGCGACGGGCGGCGGGTGAGCAGCTCCGGGGGCCTGCAGAACGCGCAGTTCGGGATCCGCCGCGACGGGACCCTGGTCACCGGGTGAGGAGGCAGGAAAGCCCGTGACTGTCGTGGGTAGAGGGCCTGAGATTGGGGGTCGTGTCCGTACTGCCATGTTCGGCTCACCTCATCAAGTTGGGCCTCCTTTTTCTCGTCTGCAGAAGGGGGTGAGGAATGCCCTCCTCGCAGGCTTAGTTGCCATCCACTATCATTGAGCGCTAGGCAATGTGCTGTGTACTGGGGACATACGGAGCAGTGAACGAGTACACACAGTCTTTTGCCTTCAGGGACCTCTCCCATTACTAGGAAAAATAAAAGCCGGGGAAATGATTAAGATGAATTCAGATTGTGTAAGATGGATTCAGATTGTGTATGTGCAGTGAAGCAATGAACCTGACGAACCGGTTGTAAATAGAGTGTTGGTTTTAGGGAGGGAGATCTGGGAAGGCTTGTTTGTGAAGGTGACCTCTGAATGGAGGCCTGAAGATTAATCACACGTCAGCCAAGGTCAGACCTGGAGGAAGAGCATTGCAGTCAGAAGGAACAGCGAACAAACACTAAGGCTCAGAGGGGCTTAGGGGCTTGGTGTGTATGAGGGACGGAAGGAAGGAGCAGAGTATCAGGATGGAAGGACTGACTTTGAGACAAGACTGGAGGGCCATAGTGGAAGCAGGGAGGTCAGTTAAGAGCTGTACTGGCATCAGGTGGTAGCTTGGCCAGGACGACCACCTGGGAAATTGAAGTTTGTTTCTATTCATGGGCATGCATGTAGCTTAGACTGTGTAGACTGTTTATAAGGCTGCTTTTGGGATTAGGACCAGGCAGGGTCCTGAGGCAGGAGGAGAAATCAAGCAGTCGGGCTGTTGGGGGTGGAGTGGGAAAGGAGCCCCACTACCCACAGCTGCCCCTGCTGGTAAGTGAACCTCACACCTTCCCTGTGTCCAGGTACCTGTCTGAAGAGGAGGTGCTGGACACTGAGAATCCATTTGTGCAGCTGCTGAGTGGGGTCGTGTGGCTGATTCGAAATGGAAGCATCTACATCAATGAGAGCCAGGCGACTGAGTGCGATGAGACACAGGAGACAGGTGGGGTGGGGGTGGCCACAGTGCTCCTGAGAACCAGGACCAGAAGGGTCGTGGGGGAAGTCTTTCAGTCGGTACTACTCTAGGTTCTGGGGGTCAGGGATTAAGACAGATAAAGTGCGTACTCAGTATATGAAAGAGAAAAATAGATGCATCATTTGCTAAAAAGAAGTGGTAAATGCTAAGAGAAAAATAAAGTTGGGAAAACGGGAATAGGTGGAGGAAAGCTATGGGAAATGGAAAAGTGCTGCTAAAATGTTCATGGACCGGCAGCATCTGTGTTACCCAGGAGCTTATTTTATTTTATTTTTAATATATCTTTGTTAATTTCAGAGAGGAAAGGAGAGGGAGAGAGAGATAGAAACATCATGATGAGAGAGAATCACTGATGGGCTGCTTCCTGCATGCCCCCTAACAGGGATTGAGCATGCAACTCGAACATGTGCACTGACTGGTGAATGGAACTGTGACCTCCTGGTTCATAGCTCAATATTCAACCACAGAGCCACACTGGCCGGGCCCAGGAGCTTGTTTTAAATGTAGAACTCCAGGCCTTCTTCAAACCTACAGAATCAGAATCCCTGAGGGTGAGGCCCAACCTTGTGTTTTATCAAGCCCCCTGGATGATTTTGATGGACACTCAAGTTTGAAAACCACCGGAGTGTGGAATGCTGGGGAAGGAAAGGGACACCATGGCCCTAATGTGGAAATGGGCTATTTTAGACTGAGCATCAGGGACGGCCTCTCGGAGGTGACATAGATCAGGAGGAGCAAGCTGTGGGAAGAGCTGAGGAGAAGCGCAGTCCAGCAGAGGGAACAGAAAGTGGCTGCAGGGAGATGAGAGGGAAGCCTAGGAGATGCGGTAGGAGAGCAGGCCAGGATGGTCACGCTGGGCCTTGGGAAGGTGTTTGGATATTACTCTAAGAACAGTGAAAGCCATAAGAGCTTTTCAGCTGGAGGCCGACATGACCTGATGTACACTTAAAAGTCCTTTGGCTCCTATGTGAGACTGACTGGAATGGGGCAGGGGGAGGCAGGGGGACAGTGGATGGCATGGACTGGCAGGAAGTGGCAGCCAGAGCCCAGAGGCCTCCCAAAGGGCCCATGATCAGCCCAGCTGCTTCTCTTTCAGGTTCCTTCAGCAAATTTGTGAATGTGATATCGGCCAGGACAGCTGTAGGCCATGACCGGAAGGGGCAGCTGGTGCTCTTCCATGTGGACGGGCAGACGGAGCTGCGGGGGTGAGTGCCAGGAGCCAGAGCCTCTGGGTCTGGGCTGAGTCTGCTTTGAGGAGCTTGCACCCACCAGTGGCTGCCCTCTGACCAGCTGTCACCTGGGGATGCTCACACCCACCTGTCCCCTGCCTTCCTGTGGTCTGTGCCACTTCCAAGAACTCATCCTCCTCCTCACACTTCCTCTCAGTCTCCCCAGTTTACATCTCCCTTCTCCTGAGTCTCACTTGGGGTGAAAGGAAATGATCACAAAGTTAGCAGAGAGAAGACCCGATTCCTGTCCAAGCTCAGCTATCTGCTAGCTCTG
This sequence comes from Murina feae, assembly GCA_004026665.1. NCBI lineage: Eukaryota > Metazoa > Chordata > Mammalia > Chiroptera > Vespertilionidae > Murina > Murina feae. Next base: position 6,214 of record PVJC01011283.1, read on the forward strand.
TGGCCGTATACAGGTCACTCAGCCCCTCTGGGCCACAGTTCTGTGCTCTATAAAGAGAGTGTATTGTTGTGCTATTGCTGTGTGAAAAATGAGCACCTATCTGTTACATCATAGTTCTGTAGGTCAGGCGTCTAGAGGACTCACTGGGCTTTGTGTTCAGGACATCCCACAGACAGTCAGGCTTTTGGCCAGGCAGGGCACTTATCTGGAGCTCCTGGGAGAGAACCCTCTTCCCAGCTAATTTAGGTTATTGGCAGAATGCAGTTCCTTGCAGTTGTAGGACTGAGGTCTATGTGTCCTTGTCGGCTGCCAGCTGGGTCCTCAACTCTTATAGCTGCCCACATTTCACCTTGTGTGTACCGTCCCCATCTTCAAGCCAGCAGAGATGTGTTGAATCCCTCTTACCTCCTTGTATTTCCAATCTCTTACTTCCTCTGCCACCACTGCATTTTTTTTTTAATCCTCACCAATTGATTTTTAGAGAGACAGGAAGGGGGAGAGAGAGAAAGAGTAACATCAATGTGAAGGAGAAACATAGAGCTGTTGCCTCCCGCACACACCCAAACCAGGGAGCAGACCTGCAGCCTAGGCATGTGCCCTGACTGGGAATCACACCCACAACCTTTTGGCATATGGGACAATGCTCCATCCAACCAGCTGAGCCTCTAGCCAGGGGTGTGCTTTTAAGGGCTCTTGTGATTCCATCGGCCGCACCCAGATAATCCAGGACAGAGTTCCCATTTGTTGACAGCTATGCCATGTAGTGTAAGTCTTGGGAGCGATCTCATTATATTCGCAGCTTCTAGGATTAGAATGGGCGTCTTTGGGGGGCCATTTAGAAATATGCCTGCCACCATGGGCATGGTACCATCCACCCCGGGAAGTAAGAAGACTTGAACTGAAATGGCGGTGGGCACTGTCAGCAGTGCTGCTCTTGTGTTGCAGCATTAACCTATGGGAGATGGCGGAGTTCCTGCTGAAACAGGATGTGGTCAACGCCATCAACCTGGATGGAGGGGGCTCTGCTACCTTCGTGCTCAATGGGACCTTGGCCAGTTACCCGTCAGATCACTGGTAAACACACCAGAGTCCCCTTCTTGAGGTCTAAGTCTAGGCCTGTCCCTGTCTTTTTCAACAAATACTGAGTACCGGCTATGTGCCAGTCCCTGGGGATTCAGCAGTGAGCAGAAGGAGCTGAGATCCCAGCCTCTCACTGCATACAGGAAGTATACATAGAGTACCAGTACCACATAAGCTAGTGAAAGGCGGTTGATTAGTCAGGAAAAACCTCTCTGAGGATAATGAAGCATGAACTGAGATCTAAAGGAAGAAGAGGTGGGTATATGGGGGGGAAGGAGGATGGAAGAGTCTTCTGGGTAAGAGAACAGCATGTGCAAAAGCCCTGAGGTGAGAGGGGCTGTGGGGGTTGGGAACCTATAAAAGTTTGGAGAGGGGACAGTGGAGAAAGGTAGCGCTCGTAGGCTGCAGTAGGGGGTTGGAGGAGTCAGCTAGGGATGGTCAGTACCCCAGCCTCTTCAAACACTGTGTCCCCTTGCAGCCAGGATAACAACATGTGGCGCTGTCCCCGAAGTGTGTCCACTGTGGTGTGCGTGCACAAGCCCCACTGCCAGCCGCCTGACTGCAATGGCCACGGAACTTGTGTGGAGGGGCACTGCCAGTGCACAGGGCACTTCTGGCGGGGTGCTGCCTGCGATGAGCTGGACTGTGGCCCCTCGAACTGCAGCCAGCATGGGCTCTGCACAGAGAGTGAGTGGAGGCTCTGGGGAGGCAGCTCTCACCCGGGCTCCCAGCTCTCCCTGCCCAGTTCTGCCTGGGCCCTCACCTGACCTTCTTGGTCTTGTCTTGGCAGCTGGCTGTCGCTGCGAAGCTGGATGGACAGGATCCAACTGCAGTGAAGGTAAAAGCCACAGGCCAGCCCCTGGGCACATGGGGAGAGGGGGAGAGGGGCAACTGCCTTCATCCTCACCTCTCGGTCTGCACGTCACTTGCCTCTTGCTCTCACCTCACATGTAAATCACTGCATTGTTGTCCTGGGGCTGCTGTAACAAATTCTACAAGCTGGGTGGTTTGACATAATAAAACTATATTCTCACACTTCCAGAGGCCAGAACTCCAAAATCAAGGTGTCCTCAGAGGCATTCTCCCTCTGAAAGGTCTAGTGGAGGATCCGACCTCTTCCAGCTCCTGGTGGCTTCTAGCATTCCTTGGCTTGTGGCCTCATCACTCCAATCTCTGCCTCCATCTTCACATGGCCTCCCTGTGTGTTCAGTCTCTCTGTTATCTTACCAAGGACTCCTGGTCACTGGATTTAGGGGTCACCCTAAATCTAAAATGATCTCAAGATCCTTAAGTGTATCTGTAGAGACCCTATTTCCAATTAAGTTCTGTTTACAAGTTCTAGGAATTAGGGCGTATCTTTTGGGGAACACAATTCAACCCCTACAGCCATCTACAGCTTAAACCCTCCAGTAGTTTTCTTTTACACATAGTGAAAACCGCGATGCTCAGTGTGACCTGCCAGGCCCCGGGTGCTCCGGCCCCCCCCTGCTTACTTGCCCTGTGCTCCTCTCTAAGTCTCAGCCTAAGGTTGTGTCCCCAGGGACCTCCCACCACCACCCCCTCAGTGGTTTGCTGCTGCCAAGAGGTCACATCCCTACAGTGCTTGTCCTCGCTTGCACTTTGACGTTTGCTTCCTAGCTTGCTGGCCACCTCCCCTCCTAGACTCAAAGCTCCATAAGGGCACAGTTTCAGGGGGAACATGTGAGCCTAAAGGCCATTCGCGATGACAGGTCTGTTTGCCACCTGTGGGCCCATCTGGGAGGGACAGGGCCAGCTTTTGCAAAGACTCCCCTTTCCCCATCCCAGCTTGCAGCAATGGCTCCTTTGGGGAGGACTGTGCCAAGAAGTGTCAGTGCCAGAATGGAGCTGCCTGTGACCCAGTTCAGGGGACCTGCACCTGTCCCCCTGGCTTCACTGGAGACAGCTGTGTTCAGGGTAAGCTAGATGGGCCCCTGAGTCAGCCAGGAGGGAGCACCACCCTGGGAATGTGTGTGTAGCAGCTACACCGCTTGTTTAGCGGGGATCTGTGCACACCTTGGGCCTATCCTGTTGGTTCAGAGAGAGGCCCTGCCGCTGGCACCTCCACTTCCATCTTCCTGCCACCTCACTGCAGAGTGTCCCCTCGGCTGGCACGGGCCAGGCTGCCAGAGGCCTTGCGAGTGTGAGCACGAGTGTCCCTGCGACCCCCAGACGGGCAACTGCAACCTCACCCAGGCTCCCAACCTGAGCAGCATTCTCTCGCGAGGTATGGCCCCTCCTGACCCCACTCCCTCACCCCGGGGGCAGGAAAGGGCAGATGCGGACCCTCCACCTCACCCTGGTGTCTTACAGTGAAGCAATGTCTCCAGCCATCCCAAGTCAGTCTGCAGACAAGAGAATTCTCGCTCCTCACTGGGTAGGTGCTTTGTTGGGATCTGGGGCAAGGGTGGGAGGATCCCCCCCCTATACCTCCATGGGACTGGGCAAGGCCAGCAGGTGGCAGCTGGGCACCCAAATGATAGTCTCCAACGTGAGCACAGGGAGAGTCACAGTGGATGCTCAAAGGGATCTGGTGAGAAGGACCCTGGTCAGCACCCCAGTGGAAGTGGAAGGGGCCAGGCCTGGGCTTATTGTCCTTGATCTGACACAACTTAGCTCCTGGTCCAGAAGCACCAGGTCCCACGGAACTTGAGTTATTCCTCAGGCACCTGTGTGCGCTCAGGCCTTGTGTTGAGGCTTTGCTTTCAAGCCTGTCCTCAGGGAAGAGGGTGTATCCACCCCCAGAGTTTCTGCCTCAGTCGGTCTGGGGAGGAGCCCAAGCATCTGCATTCTAGGTGATGCCGATCGTGTGGTTCTCACCTCCCATGGCCCAGGCCTGGGTGCCGGCCTGACTTGTCCCACTCAGCTCCCTCCGAGTGTGGAAACCAGGTGTGGGTACAAAGGAAGAGCTCCCCAGCATCGTTCCAGAGGCAGCCCTGGGAGCTCATCAGTAATGCAGATGCCACGTCCCTCCTGGGATCCTGTCCTGGGATCCTGACCCAGCGTGTCTGGGTGTGGTGAGGCCTGGAGAAAACGAAAAATGTGCTTTCAAAATGCACCAGAGCACGGACAAGCTCCAGGCCCTGGCATGAAGCTCGGGCTCCTGAGGGGTGAGACTGGGGGCCCCGCCCACATCTAGAACCCATTGGCAGCCATGGGGGCTAAGGGGTTCTGCACCCAGCAATCTACCAGTGCTTGCTTTCGCCTTGAGAGCTGCAGCTGAAGACTCACAAGAAGAAGAAAAGATGGTTGAAATACTGTGCCTGCCCTCCCTGCCATGGAGGAAGGGGTTCTCCCTGCTCTGTCTGCTCTGAGGACCTGGACAGAGTCCAGCCTCTGATCAGCAGGCATCCCATGGAGCACAGGATGCATACAGATGCCCCCCAGGCTGGATTAGGTCGTTTGAGTTGGTCTTCACAGTTTAACATTTTTAAAAGATTTATTAACATCTGAAAATCAGTAACATTCATGTAAAACCCCTTGTGTTAATGGTTTCTCTTGATAGATCGGATAGATCCCGCATAGCATCTATCTGCACTGCTCCCTGAACATGTGTATGGATGGGCCTCAGCCGTACAGGCCCATTTGCTCCTTGGCAGTCCCTGTGTGGTCCCTGGAGGCCTGACCCAATGCCCCTGTTGTGGGTGGAAGAGTGAAGTAGGAGGGAGGAACATCCCTCCAAAACTCCCACAGACCTGAGTCGGCCCCACAGGCCCCACTCAGGATTTCTCTCCTCTCCCCAGGACCACCTGTCTGGCCCTCACCCTGGCCTTGGTTTTCCTTCTGCTGATCAGCATAGTGGCGAACGTGTCCTTACTCCTCGGTTCAAGGGCAGAGCGGAGCCGGCACCTGGATGGGTCCTATGCCTACCACCCGCTGCAGGAGATGAACGGGGAGCTCTTGGCTGCTGACAAGGAACAGCCAGGTGATACCTGCAGCCCCTTCAGGGACTGAACCACCCAGCTGCCCGCCACGGCCTGTTTGGAGGCTCCTCTCGATGCTGTCTGGCTTCTGCAGGGGGTAGTCCAAGGCCACTGACTCTGGGTGGCCTCAGCCCCAAGGCCAAGCCAAGCTTCTGATAGCAGATAAGCCTCAGCCCCTCACCTGGCCCTGGGCCCTCTCGCCTGGATGTCTGCCATGGCAGGAACAACCTGAGCAACACAGTGTTCCCGAGACACTGCTCCTTCCCCGCCTGCCTGTGCCTGCTGCCATGAGGCCCGTCCCCCAGGGCCTCCGCCAAAGAGCTTCCAGCCTCCTGGGGCCGGCCACCAGCGAATGGAGCTCACTGAGACCAAGTGGGGGGTGCCAGCCAGCCCCGTCGCACTGGGGTGGATTAAAGAGACAACAGCCATGTCATGGGACCCTTTTCTATAGACCTCATCACTGCATCTGCCAACTAGAATTCCGTTTCCTATCACAGGAAACTCCTTAGAAGGGACGGGGGATGAAATCATGTTTACAGGCTTTCTATTTTGTCATCCTACCACCCAGAGGGTTTTTATACCTCTTGAGTAAATTTACATAATTAAAGGAGCCCTCAGGCAGTGGCTGAATTCTGAATGATGGACTTGAGAGTGCTCCTGGGTCTTAATAGTCAGGGCTCTACCGAGTCAGGAGCCCTGAGCAGGCAGCCCCCAGCACCTCCAGCTCCCTGATGTATCTGTTTATTTCATGTGCACCTGAGCCACCCGGAGACCTTATTAAAATGCAGATTCTGGCTCAGGGCTGAGTGTCTAGTCTAACAAGCTCCTAGGTGGTGCCAAGGCTGCTCCTGACCACACTTTGAATGGAAAAGGTTTAGTGCACATTGTATTTTAATAGAATTTAAATTAATTACCAGTGTTTAAAAGTCAGAGAGGTAGTGGCCAGGCTGATGCCCTTAAGAGGCAACAGCTGGCCAGAGCTGAGACTGTACAGCCCCATCTGTACCTCCACTCATCGCAGCCCCAGCAGCCAGCTCCCCTCACCTGTGACCTCCAGCCTTATGAGTATCAAAGTAAGTTGTGGCCATGAAGCCTGGCAGCACCCCCCCTCCCCCGCCATCCCTCTACTCCTCTACCCCTGGTCCCATGACTATGTGCTTAGCAGTTCTGGGAGGTGAGATGGAGGGGCCACAGCTTTCAGGACGTCTTCAGGTAAATGCATGCATGTGATGGACTGCGTGTTTGTGTCGTCATCTCCCAATTTCTACGTTGAAGCCCTAACCCCAGTGTGGTGGCATTAGGAGGTGGGGCCTTTGGTTTAGGTGGGCTTGTGAGGGTGGTGCCCTCCTGATGGTGAAATGGGAAAATTGGACTGGAACTCGTGGTGTGCCTCTGGGCAAAATGGTTCCCGGATTCTTGTATAATCCATGGAAAAAAGGTGGTATAGTAAAAGGTGGAAATTTATTGAGAAACAACCACAGACTCCCACATGGGGAGAGAGAGAGGACCACTAAGACCCTTTTTTTCAAGGGCTTATAAAGGCTGCAGTTTTTTGTGCCTTGATATCCCTTCTGATTAGGTCACTATAGCAACTTCAGAGCTCAAACCTCATGTGAGGGACCTGAGGTTCCCTCCTTCGCCCTTATTGTTTTCCTATTCCCTTGGGCTTTCCTCTTCCCTCTGAATTAGAGGTTTCCTTCCCTTTATTCTGTAAATGTACACCTTCTGCAGCTCCCAGCTCCCTTATTCTATGGAAATATATGTACCTTCTGCAGCTCCCAGCTCCCTTATTCTATGGAAATGTACCCTTTGCAGTTCTGTAGCAGTGTGCTCTTTCCATGGATCCCTTAATTCCTAATATTTTTTAAACCTGCCTATTTCACCCCTAAAAACTTCTTTCAATGGGAGTGGCACCCATGACAAGAGGAAGAGACCAAAGAGCACCCTCCCCACCTGCTCACACAGTGAGATGGCATGTCTACAAGCCAGCCTGCCAGGAACCAAATGTGCCAGCACCTTGATCCTGCACTGCCAGCCTCAGAAGTATAAGAAATAAGTGTCTGATTTGTAAGCCACCCAGTCTGTGGCATTTATCATAGCAGCCCTGAGACATGGTGTAACTAGTAGTTACCTAGTGCAGCCTAACCAGTCCAACAACCAGTTACTGCTTATCGTGAAAAGTAATTCTCTCATGATTCTGGGTCAACTGGGTGCTTCTGTTGATCTGGGCCAGGGGCAGTGACTTCCCCGGGGCTCACCTGTGAGATCAGGGGCTGGGCTGGGAGGCCCGAGCTGAGGGAGTCATGTTCCAGGTGGTGTCTCGCCCTCCAGGAGGTTGGCCTCATCTTGGGAATGTGGAGGGTGACAGGGATTGCAGAAGAAAAGCGTGGGAGACCTTTTGAAACCTCGGCTCAGAAGTGGTGTCGCCTCATTTCCACCACATTCTATCAGATAAAAGTCTCCAGGCCTTGATTTCAGGGAAAGGAGACGGACTCCACCCCTTAATGAGAGGAGCTGCTCAGAGATGGGAAAGGAGCCCATCACTGCCATCAAGTTACTACAAAGCGGGTCTGTTTCACTTTCGAAAGGAGGAATTTAGAATGGCTGGTGTGGCTCAGTGGTTGAGCTGCCACCATAAACCCAGGATATCAGATATCACAGTTGATTCCTGGTCAGGGCGTGTGCCCGGGCTGCGGGCTCAATCCCCAGTAGGGGGCGTGCAGCCTATCAATGATTATCTCTCATCGATGTTTCTCCAAAATCAATAAAAGCATTTAAAAAAAAAGAATAGAGAACTGTCATAGGCCAGTTCTCAGCCTCTGAGTCCCTAGAAAGATGTTTGTGAGTCTGGCCCTAAAGATAGGGATAAGTGGGGAGCCACTGTGCCAGCCTGGGACGTTCCCTTCAGGGTGCTGCGTTTGGTCCTCTGGCCAGAGCCACAGAACCATTGACCTTCGGCATGCCAGTCAGGCACCTGGTGAACCGCAGCCCACAGCTCTCCAAGCCACTGGAGGTGCCACCTCCTCACAGCCCCTCGCCCGGTCTGTGCCCAGGTTGGAGGGAAGAAAGAGGAGGTGGCAGGGCGTTCTCAGCATGTCTGGGAACGTAAGGACAGCCACTAGTTCAAGGAACCAGGTGATGCAAGTTTTCGTTCCTCCTGGGAATGTAAGCAAAACTGCATTCCTCCAGGGAGCTTGTGTTTCAACACCTGGAAGGTTCATTTTGCTTTTCTTATGTACCAAGCAACCCTGGGCTGCTTTGATGTTCAAGAGTAGGACACAGTGGCAAGAGCTCAAGCCTGTTCCCAGGCACCTTAGGATCATTTCGGCATATTCCTCAGGCCAGTTCCCAAGCCTGGCTGCAGTCAGAATGTACCCAAGAAGTGTTCTAGGATTGCGGATTTCTGGACCCCACCCCAGGCCCCTGAGTCAACATGTCAGGAGCAGAGGGCTCCAGGAGTCTACAGGGAGCATCCCCAAGGCTCTGAGGCAATGGGCTGTGCAAGGCCCTGTTCTCCAAGCGCCAATCTCTGCCGGGCTTCTCTGCCTGTCCTTGGCTGAGTTGGCAATGCCAGTTCTGTGCACAGGCTTGCTGGACTTCAGGCTCCAGGCAGAATCTGAAGAGGGCTTGTGGCATGCCAGAGGGGTCCCTGGTTCAGTACCTGGGACATTCCCTGTGGTGCCAAGGATTTTTTTTTTTTAGTTTGTCATGGGGCTATCTCTTATCTTCACCCGACATCCAGCCCCTCTTTTACTATCTGCCCCATCTGAGGTTAGGTCCTCCCAGCAGCAGAGCCTGAGTCAAGGATGTGAGGGCAAGTAGAGTATTTGGGAGGTGACCCCCAAGAATCCCTGGATGAGGGGAGAAGGAAGGGCAGCCTGTACGTGGTACGGTAGTGAGCAGCTCCCTACCTTGGACAGCCAGGCTCACAGCTGGGACCTCTAGGAAAGGGCAAGCTGGTGTGTTGATGAGCCAGTACTCATTTATGAGGGGTTGTGGGCTGCTCCTGGGGGTTAATTGGCATTTCCCGCCGGCTCTGCGAGGGCCTGCTATGCTCAGGAGAGAATGGGAGTTCCGTGCATCCAGACACCCTTGGTGTAATGAGAATGTCCAGGGAAGGCGGCATCAGGAGCCAAACCACAAGCCTCCGTCAAGTTGCTTTGGGGCACTACCTCTTCCCCATTATCCATCCTTGTGGCTTGGCGGCTCCTCCCCCAAGGCCAGGTGGCATCAGCAAATGGTTCGGAGACAGGCCTGTGTGTCCCAGTTGGCCAGTCAGAGCTCACCCTGGAACTTCTCCAGGGACCCCTCCGGCACACCCCAAGCAACAACTCCACTGGGATTATCCAGCTTCCGATGGAGGATGAGAGTGAAGCCAACAAGGAGAATGGAACCAAGAGAGAAGAAGGATATTTGAGCCTTAGGATCCAGCTATACCTGAAGCCAGTGTCATTCTTGGAGTCCCCGATTATGTGGACCAATCCCCATTTTTGCCTGAGGCAGATTGTATAACCCAAAGAGTCTGACGGTCATGTGCCATTCCAGGAGGAGCACATTTTGGGCTGGGGCATTTGTAGAGCTTACATGGGACATGGAGCAAGAGGCAGAAAAATGTCTGAGATTCCAATACCTACCTTCGGTGGTACAGGGACATGTGTGACATAAACATACAAAGAGCTAAAGCCATGAAGCTCCAGGATGGTGAGCTGGGGATTAATATGGTCTAGTCAGGGCAGTACAAGGCCCTCCCTACCTCATGGTAGTGATGGTCCGACTTGGAACACTGGGAGTCCTATGCTGGGAAGTTACCAAGGTGACACATAGCTCAGCTGCTGGGATTCTCTTTATAAAACTCCAGCGTCAGGAAAGACTCCAGAAAGAAGTTTCAATTCCAGAACCAAAGAGTGGGCAAGGGAAACAATCCAAGTGCAATGCCACAGCTTTGTACAGATTCTCAAGGGGGTCTGTCTCTCAGAAAAATCTGGGCTCCAGAAAACTCTTAAGTCAGAAGTTTCAAATTGTGCTTTCTGGCGGCCCCCATTCCTCAGAAATGCCTGTGTGTGAGGAGGCACCGAAGGGAGGGGAGGGAAAGGGGCTGGGAGAACTCCAAAAGCCACAGCTGCCTCTGCCATCCCTGAGGGCCACCCAGAACCTTTCCTTCTGGCTCTTTCCAGCTCCTTCCAGGCCCTGCCCTATCTCCCACACCAGTGCCCTGAGATCCCTCCACAGAGGCCCCGGAGGACTGGCCTCAGAGGAAGAATTGGTCCCAAAGGCTGTCTCTGGGCCACATGGAGCCCTGGCATGCCCTGTTCTCTCCACACCCAAATCCCAGGGGGCTTCTGGAAGGTGATCCTGTTGTGGACAAAAGGAGCCACATGTGAACCTGACAAGCTCAGGGAAGGCCTGCTAGACTCAGAGACCTAAAGTAACCACAAAGGATGGTCTGAAATTAAACTTTAAGTAAAAGCAGTTATGGTGGGTAGTTACGTCCTAGGCTGGTATCTTCACTGACAAGGTCAACCTTTACCTGAGCCTATTTGTCTTTTCGCATCTATAATAGCATATCCTTGAAATGTCTAAGTAACTTGTAACTTCCCTTTTTCTGGACCCCTTGGGGCACAACCTAATGAGCTGGGTGCCAGGACAGATACCACAAGTTCCTTCATTACCATGTTAATTGTTCCTGCACCCACCTAAGTATGTGTCCATCATTTTACTTTTTATCCAATCCCAGGGGTCTACCCTCCCTCCCCCCCCACTTTGCTTTGCTTTCTCCCGTCTCTCTAGTCTATCACCAGTGGATTTCATGTAACCACCTATGCCTCTTTCCTTTGATTGCAATGTATAAATACAGATGTAACCCGCCATTCTCTGAAGCATTATCTCAATTCACTGAGGTTCTGCTTCCAGGCATAAGTCGACAATTTGGCTCAAATAAACTCACCAAAATTCTCTACAGATTTTTATGGTTTTTCACATTAACACTGTAGTGACAGAGGTCAGCAGTGACTGGCTCCGTTGCTCCAGGGACCTCTGTCTTTCTCAAGATTGGCCACACCCCTGAGTCAGCTGACTGTCCCTTTGGGAGTCCTCATTCACAGTTCCAGCGAAACTGTGGAGGGCCGTATTTGAGTGCATGCGTGGCACCAAGGTAGGCAAGGGCGGCTCCTCTCCCTCAGTCAGATGTGTTGGGCGGGGCTGGGGAACAAGCTGGTGGAGACAGGTGGCCTTCACGCTGTCACACAAAGGAACCCCACCTCCTCTGCTCCCCAAGTGACAGTCCTTAGCTTCCTGCTTCAAAGCAAGGAGCCTTTTCAGAATCCCACGGTGTAGCCGCCAGCACCCTGCTGATCCCAGGCAAGCTCTTGGGAAGGACGGGTGTTGCCCGGGAAGGGTGCCTCCCCCTCCTGACATCAGAACTGAGGCTCCTTGGTCAACCCCAGGGGGCAGGGCAGAGTGGCCAGGGAAGATGGATGGCAGGGTCTCATGTCCACCTTGCAATTAGAATCCAGGAACCTACCCCCACGATTCCAAGTCAGCAGCACTGAGTGGGCCCCGGGGATCTGCATTTAATACCGTGGATAAGCGGCACCGTGTCTGTTCATGTGCCGTACGCATATGCAGTGGGTTGACTAGTGTCCCCAGGATTCACGTCCGCTCAGAAGCTCCTAATGTGGCCTTATTTGGAAGCAGGATCTTTGCAGATATAATTAGTTAAAGATTGAGATGAGATCATACTGTATCAGTGTGGGCCCTACATCCCATGGTTGGTGTCCTAACAAAAAAGGAGACGGGAGAGGGCCATGGGAAGGTGGAAGGAGTGATAGGAGTGATGTGGCCACCAGCCCAGGAACAATGGAGTCACTAGAAGCTGGAAGAGGCAGCGGGACCCTCCCCTAGAGCCTGCGGACATTTTGATCTCTGACTTCTGGCCTCCAGAACTGGGAGAGAATCCACTTCTGTTTTTAAGCCACCTAGTTCATGGTCATTTGTTAGGGTATTCCCCAGCAAACCAGTACATCCATGCTTTACATATAAAAATGTGTCCCCTTCCCCAAGAACCAATTTGCAATCCCTGAGGCTGACACAGCTCCTGCTGGGAGGCTCAGGAGTCTTAGGAACAACAGCTGGGTAATTCTCGAGCCAGCCCAGGGAAACATCCAGGGTTTAAGGAAGTAGACAGCAGAGGTATGTCCACATCTAAAACATTTAATGCTTCTGGTTGGTGCAAACAGGCCCCCCAAGAAACCCCTTGTTTTACTGGCTGAAACAGACTGTGAGGGAAAGAATGACACTGCTCTCATTGAACATTCATTTTACAGGGGGAGAAATCCCAGGGAGTCCCACACGCCCCTTATGTCAACCTGTGGAGAGAACAGTCTCTAGGTGGTTGAAGGAGACACCATTCCGAATGGTGCTGTTCTAGGTGAGTGGATTTGTCCCCCAACACACAAGCAATTTCTGAAAGGGAAAGAGAAAGGGAAATAATACCCCGACACCTACTTTTCTCTGGATGCACCTGGTGCTGAGCGTTCTGTCCATGGAAAGCAGTGGCAGGCATCCTCAGGAAGGAGTCTGCAGTCTTTGGATGAGAAGCATTAAATAACCGAAATAATCGCTGACTTTTCTGTGAGCTGGGTGCTGGGCTGTGAACTTCACAGCGACCCAACGAATGAGGTAGGCACTGCTGTCCCCATTTCACAGATGAGGGAACTGAGGCACAGAGAGGTTAAGTCACCTGCTGGAGGTTACACAGCTCAGTCTGAACCCCACCCTGTCTAAATTTTAAGACCCAGGCTCCTAAACCCAGGGCCTGGGCAGGTCCTGGTCACAACATAATGAAGTAGCTGGAGAAAAAAAGCCACGCCAAGGAGCTTCCAGCCCTGGGGGCTGGGGAAATTTAGAAGCCAAGAGCTTGGCAGCCCTTCCTTGGATTTTTGATTCCAAGCCTCTCAAGGTAAAAAGATGGCGTTTTGATTGATGATGTCCCACCGTGGGCCCCAGAGACCTTCAGCACAGAACGGTAGCAAGCACCACTATGGCCATCTGTTGCTTCTCTGGCCCAGCTCCCTTTGTCCTTGGGTGACTGGTCCTCCCCCATCCCACTATTGCTTTTGGAGAGACTGTCAATCACAGATTTCCCACCCCGTTGGCCAGTACATCCACAGGAGTGAGCACGCAACTCGTGCAGGGCCAATCTGAGCCCTCTGTGGCATTGAAATAAGCGTCCCTCCCGGCCTTAGGGACGGTGAGCCCTGTTATAGTCTAGGGGATGCTGGCAGCCAGCCACTTCCCACCAGAGAGAGGCGAGGATGAGGCTGGTTTGCAAAGAGACGCAGAGCCAAGAGGCCTGGGTGAAGCAGAGAGGGAGAGAGCGGGTAGTTCTGAAGGGGAGAACTGAGTGGTCTGAGACCCCTCGCTCTTCTGGTAAAAGCTGGACTGTGATGCAGACGCTCATCTCTGCAATCAGAAGATTCAGGTTCCAGTTATCAAAATCCATTTCTAGCCCCCGAGCCAAGAAAAGGCCTCTCCCTCCTTCACTGGGTGCTAGTCTTACCCAATAAGTGTGCAGGGAGTGCTGGGGCAGCCTACCCCAAAACGCTTCCAGGATAACACGTAGACTGTAGGGGCAAGCTCGAAATTCATCTAAAGATAGTAAAACAGTTTGCAAATTGCTCTCAGTGATAAGTGCCTGGTCTCATGGCTGCAGTTCGCTTTGAGAATGTCTCCAGTCTCCCTCCCTGCCTCTCTCCCTCACACATGGGCACACACGCATTGATGCAGGATGCAGTTTTGGACTTTGTTCCTATACCTGAGAAGCAAACAGAAAACTACAGAGGTGGACGGGGCCCCTTCGTGTAGAATGAAGGATGTCTCCTCCCTGTGGCTCCAGGTTTGGGGTTGAGGTTGAGGTGGTATGGAAGTAAGCTTGCTCTTGCCCCATCATGCCAAGTCTGCAGGGAGGCGACGATCCCTGAGGTTATAAATCTACCCTTTGGGCAAGGCTCAGTGACCCTGGGTGTTGGCCAGAGATCACCCCAACTGTAAGCAAGGTTACCAGAGAAAAGTAACCCTGGGCCTCTAGGCCCCAGACTGGAGCCCAGCTGCCTGCCAAGCCATGTCAGTGAGGTCTCTCCCAGGCAGGCAAAGCAAGTGAGTGACGTGGGCTAGGGGTGGTGGCGATTGGTGTGGCCCAGCCAGGATAACAAATGTTTGTTGCCTTTATGTGTCAATAGTGGGCCTGTTTTGCCAATACTCTCAAATTCCTAAGGGAAGCCAGAAATCCTGATTTCTGGGTGAAGTGCCCCCATTTTTAAATCACTCTGTAGGCGAAAACCAAAAACACTAAAGGCAGGCCAGATCACACTGCAGACTGCCACTTGGTGACCTCTGACCTGTGTCTTTTTAGAGGCCCAGGAAAGGAAAAGAGAAATGGCCTCAGGCCCCAAAGATATACAAAACTCTCTCAAGCAGGAACTCGGGGTGTTTGTCAATATTGGTGCTGGTCCCAGGAGTCAGGTCAGACCCAGGGCAGACACAGCAGTCACAGCCTCCATCCCACAGGGGGCCTGGTGCCAGGTTGAGAACCTGGATCCAACCATACATGAAGCAAGCCCTCCTGGATGGGCCCGTTATATGTGCCCGTGACTGGTTACCCTTTTATGTGGATCTCCATAATTACAACCAAGAGAGTCCTAATTAAAGAGCTGCCAGGAGAGAAATCAACAGCCTGGAACTTAGCAGAAACCCTGCACCTTCCCATCCTCTTCGAGTTAGGGCTGGTCCGGGGGAGGCCCTCCCAGCCAAGTGCTAGGAAAATGGATTTCAAGTCCAGGGTGGGGTGCTCCCCACACAAAGCAACGCCTGTAACTCATAGAACTGCGTTCTGTACCTGCCTTGGGACATAGGGCATCTGGAATCAGATGCTATGATGAACACCTGTCATTTCTGCCTGCCCAGTATTCTTTCCCCCTTCTTCTCAGGGGACCCCAATATTCGTAGAGGCCCCTTGTGCTTTTTAGGCCAGGTGGTTGGCTCCAGGGACAAGCAGGTGGACCAGCTGGCCAATCACTGTACCCTCTCCCCACACAGCGATTAGTCCAGAGTGGACCCTGCTGGCCAATCAGTGTTCTCCATTTCCCTGGCAACTGTGATGGGTTCAGGGACCAGCAGGGCCCCGGCAGGCTGATTAGAGGAACTTGGGAGAAGGAAGTTCTCTTCTGGAGCTGAGCTGGGAGGAAAGAGGGAAGGAGCCTGAAGGCCGTGGAGAAGGCACCTGAGAAGGAGGCCATCCCAGGGCGAGCAGAGGCAGAAGTAAAGGGCGGGCTGAGCCTCAGGACATCCCTGAGCCGCCAGAACAGGCAGACTTCAAGGTGGCTCCCCTACTCCTTGGCTTTTCGTTACACAAAGCGCAAAGGAGATGGTTCTGACTTAGAGGCTCCCACCACACTCAGGCCACAAGCTGAATCATTGCTGTCAGCGCGACACGCCAACTTTGGCAGCGTCCAGACCCGGGCTGCAGACCACATGGTCCCAGGTCGTGCGGCAAGCTGGGTTCTGGTGGTAGACACCTGAGGACGCGGTAGGCGAGTGGGCTGCCCCGCAGGGCTCAGTCCCGGCTATCTGGAGACCAGGGAGCTGCTGTGGGACTGGCTGGAGGAGGAGGAGGAGGTGGTGGCGCTGAGCTGGGAGAAACGACTGGTGCAGGATTCCAGGCTGGACATGGAGCCCCTGGGGAGGAAAGGCATAGCAAAGGATTACCTCCTGGTGGGGACACAGCCCTGGGACTCACAGCGGAGGAAAAGCTGCTGATGCTGCAAATGAGGCCCCAGGCCTCTCCCCACAGGTGTAGAGGGAGCAAAGCAAGTGAGGCCAAGAGGAGAAATAAAGCTCCACCCATAACCCTTGCAGAGCCCATACTGCCACAAACCATTGGGGGGGGGGGGTTCCCTGAGCAGGGGACCTAGCATAGCCCCGAGGGCGTCCCACAGCCTGAGTACCCAGCCCATCTCCAGCCTCACCCCCCACCTTCTTTCATCTCCTCTGACGCCCACCTCCCCTGACTTGGGACATTAGCATGTCTGTGCCTCCTGCCAAAAGCCTTTCTCTCCTGCCCACTTTGTCTAGTTAACTCCCACTCCAAACTGCAGAGTAGAGTAGAACCATCCAGAACTTTCTGTGATAGTGGACATCACAGCAACCACTGGCCACATGGAGATACTGGGCACCGAGGAACTGATTTTTTAAACATATGTTTTTATTGCCTTGGCCAGTTTGGCTCAGTCGGCCTGCAGACTGAAGGGTCCCAGGTTCGATTCCAGTCAAGGGCACATGCCCGGGTTGCGGGCTCAATCCCTAGTAGGGGGCATGCAAGAAGCAGCTGATCAATGATTCTATCTCATCACTGATGTTTTCATCTCTCTCTCCCTCTCCCTTCCTCTCTGAAATCAATAAAAATGTATATTAAAATATTAAAATTGTTATTATATTAAAATAATAATAAATATATATTTTTGATTGATTTTAGAGAGATTAAAAACATCATCAGCTGCCTCAGGCATTCTAGCATGTGCCCTAATTGGGAATTGAACCAGCAACCTCTTGGTGCAGAGTCAGTGCTCAGTCACTGAGGCACACTGGTTGGGCCTGAATTTTTACTTTCATTTTATTCTAATTGCCAAGTTTAAAGTGCTACCTGTGGCTAGGAGTAGCTATTTGGTTGGACAATGCAGTGCTAGGGCCTGGCTACTCAAAGTGCGGTCCAGGGGCAGCAGCACCACCGTTTTCTGGAGCTTGTTCGAGCCTACACTCTTGGGCTGCATTCTGACAAGGCCCACAGGTGATCTGTGTGCACACCACCTAGATCTCAACTCCAAGGTCACTGCCAGACACCTCCCCCACACCCTGCCCACACTGTGCCAGGCCCCTTGCTCTGTGCTCTGACAGCGCCCTGTGTTAGGGCCTCGAGCACCTCTTGGCTGTGTGACCTCGGATAAGGACCCCAGGCTGGAATACCTTGTGGCATCCATCGCTCCTCATAATTACACACAGTTGTGATGATGTGGTCTCCTGCTCCATGACAGCAGACTCTGTCTGTCTGTCCTCCACCCCTCAGGGCTCAACCTGGCACCTGCCCCCTGAGGGTGGCCAGGAAACAGCCCTTGAACCTGGTTCTCTCATGAGGCTAATGAAGGGCAGGGCAGCCTGATCCCCCACGTTGATCAGACAGGCTAGTGAGCAGTGTCCAGCCCACTCTTCCTTCCTCACCTACCCTCCTAGAGACAGCAGCCCCCAAATGCCTGTGTCTACATTCCTGAGCCCCTTTGGCTCCAGGACGGGTGACCTGGTGTGTGTGTGGCAATGCCATGTGGATCTGGTTATGAATATGTGTCACAGCACCCTGTTGGTCCCACTGAGGGAGCTCCAGAGCAGGGTGGCTGGAAAGGCATACCCTTGCCTTGCAGGTTGGCTAGAACTCCTGGAGAGAGCTCCCTTCTCCCTCTTCCTCCCATGTAATCTAGTGGAGGGGGGTGTAAATAATGGCGCTCACCAGCACCTCCAATCCGAAAGAGCTCCCTCAGATCTCAGAGAGCTCTTTTGGTTCTTTTGTTGCCCAGAAGCTGTTCACTCAGCCCTCAGCGCCCCTCAGGAGGATTTGCTCTACGTGTAGGTGATTTTCCAATGTGCTCGTAGGTGTCCTCCTACACCGTCATCTCGGACCCGCCTCTAAAGCGTTGTTTTTAGACAGAAACTAACAGGCACTTCATGAAGCAGAATGCAAAGTCACATGCATTTTTAAAAGATATGATGCAAGGCCTAAAGAGCCACCTGCTGCACCCCCTGTTTTTTTTCTGTTATTGAGTGCTTACTGAATGCACAGGGGAAGGGCAGGCTTCCCCCACCATTTCATCTCATGACAACCCCCAACATTGGGGCTCCCATTTGAGGCCGAAAGAGGTGAAGCGACTCCCCCAAGGTCACACAGCAACCAGGAAGTGCTGGAGGTCTTAGCCATTATATTTCCCTGTCTCTTTGAGGCACCACTTGCTAAGAGTTGTGTGTGAGACACTGTTGTAGACTGTTCTAGAACAGTCCAAACCCTGTTTTATGAAATTCTAGACATGAGGGGAGGTCTAAATAGCAGGACCTCAGGCTCCCCACACTAGTCAATCTGGTATGTTGGGCTTCTGTCCAGGGTTTCTTTTGAGGGGAAGGTTCTGAGGCTGAGGCAGTTTAGACATAGTGTCCAATTTCTCCCACTAAGGTGCTGAACCACTGGGGAGGTTTCACAGTACCAGTGCCCCTCCCTGGAGAAGCTGAGAGGCAAACAGGGGAGGTGAATGCAATGCCCCGAGCCTGGCCTAGAGGGGAGTTCGGGGCCCTTCCTGCTCAAAAGCTGAATCCCAGGCCCTCCTACCTGAAGTCCTCCGACGCCAGCACCTCGTAGTAGTAGAGGAGTTTGCACCTGGGGCCAGGGCTGTGCAGGGCCGTCAGGACATCCTCCACCACATTGCCAGGGGGGGCGTGCACTTGCCACTGGAGCAGATAGATGCCAGGCCACCGGGTCACGTGGGAGCCCTGAAACAGCAGCCACGCCTGAGGCTCTGGTCCTCCTGAGGACAGAGCCCCTTCTCAACCTGCCCACCAGCTCGTCCTTCCTCTAAGGCTTCCCAGAGCCATCATTTCTCCCCTCCGCTGTTACCCCAGATCCCTGGCACCTGAGAATCTCCTCTGAATCCGGGGAAGGGGGCCCAGGACTGGGAGTGGGGCTGCAGGACAGCAGAGGTGTAGTCAGGTTAACTGCCTGAATTTTGTTGGGCTTTTGTTCTGCTGAGTGGGCTTTGCACACTGAGGAGTTCTGGAGAGGGACTTGGGAGGGAGCTGCAAAGGGGTTAGAGCTTATTGAGAACCAAGAGAGAACAAGAGAGAGGAGTGTTAGCTGTCATGAGAAGAGCAACTTCTTCAGGGAAGGGCATGGATGTTCAGCGGGACCCTGGGGTGCTGCTGTGGTAGACTCCCCATGGAACCTTCAGGAAGCTCTGCATTGCTTGCAGGTGCTTGTGTGTGTGTGTGCATGTATGTGTGAGTGCTTATGTGAGCACATGTGTGTGAGAGCATTTGAGTGCATGTATGTGTGTCTGTGAATGTGTGTGTATGTGAGTGAGTGCATATATGTGGGGGGTGTGAGTGTATGTTTGAGTGTCTGTGATGCTCGACCTGCAAGCACCGGCCTCATGGAAGATGTGAGGTCAGCAGGGTGGCTCATGTTTGGTGCCAAGTTGGCATTCTGTTTGCAGACCTCCAGCTTCTGTGCTGTGCTGGTTCTGGAACTTGACTGTGAGTCAGCGATCACCAGGAGAGGAAGAGGAGTGCAGATCGCAAACCCCACCCTCACAGGTTCTGAGTCACCCCGTGGGGCTTAGAGCCCGGAGACCCATATCTTTGGCACGAGTCACAGGGGATTCTGGGCTGGGTCCTGAGTTCTGGGTCCTGGGTCTACTAGGATCTGTCTTTCTCCCTCACTGTCCCACAGGGTCCCTGAGGCCGAGGACCAGGTCCTGTTTGTCCACTGCTGTGCCCCCGAACCCTGACCCACAGTGAACACTCAGTCCTGCGTGATGACTGAATAAATGAACCAAGGAATTCAAACCTGAATGCTCTCCCCTTCCCGGCAGACGAGGGGGGCCTCCACAGGGCTGTAATCTGCACCCAGCGTCCCCCCTTTGTCCATCAGCTGCCCGCTGGCCCTGGCCCCAGGCTCCCGGGGGCCCAGCTTGGGTGCCTGCTTAGCATAGCACAGGCTGAACACCACATCCCCTCGGAGGATGTCGAAGTCCCAGGTGATGACTGATTCCTCCTCCAGAATCTCCACCACAACCTGCAAGGGGACAGGCGAGGTCTGAGAATGGATCTCCCTCTAACTGAAATGCTTTGGGGGCTGAGCCACAGCCACTGACTGACACACAAGAAGGTTCAGGTGGTTAGAGCTCACTGCCAGGCCCTGCACGTCCAGCCCTCCCCACAGGTGAGGCTGGGATGGACTGGCTGAAACAGGCTCTTACCTTCAACTCTTGCCCACATCCATTGTGCCCACACCTCTCCTTACAGAGTTCTCCTTACAGGGTTCTCCTTACAGGGTTCTCCTACGAGCTTGCCCTCCGCAAACAGCTAGCATGAGAACCCTCTACTCTGGGAGACCCTGACCTATAATGACACCCCAGCCCAGTGGGTCCTCCCGGGTCAGGGCCCCAGCACCTCATGGGGAGCCCCGCGCAGCACACTGGCCGGCTGGTAGGACTCTCGCCACTCGAGCAGCTGCTCTGCATGCTCCTGGTCCTCTTCCATCAGGTAGAGGGACTTGGGGACCAGCCCTCCTTCGGGGACATTGCACTGGCGTAGAAAGACAAAGGTGGTAGGTTAGGGCCCAGTCAGGCTCTGTGACCCCTGAAACCACACATATAACAGGAAATCTCTTCGTGAGCTGGGCACTGGGCTTCCTTGACCCCATTTCACCACCTGACCCAACAAAGCAGAAGGAACTATTATTCTTCCCATTTCACAGAGGAGGAAAACAGAGGCTTAGAGAAGTAAGACAGCAGAAAGTGGCTGAGCCAGGGCACAAGCCCGTATCAGGCTCCCAGGTGCGTGCTGCTTCCCACTATGCTGGTCTTGCAGGCCCGTTCGCTTAATATAAGTTATGCAGACATAACAGGACAAGTGGAGAAAACAGGCAAGTTTGGCAAAATTCCTAGAAAACCTGCTTTTATCTCCAAATCATGCAAATGTGTGGCTTGGTGTTTCTGTTAGAGAAGGGAGAGGGGCCTGCCCTCCCACAGCCAGATGAGATAAGACAGCTGTGAGCAAGGTCACCATGCCTAGTATCTCCTCCCTGTGGTTGTGAGTTGGGGATAAATTCTTTGGGGTACACTGGCTGTGGGGTCCAGGCCTCTCAGCCATTTGAGTCACATCCCCCTCTAGCAAAAGGTAACTCTGACGGTAGCCTAGCAACCTAGACTTGGAAGGGGAATGCAGGCTGGGTAAGCCTTTGCCTGGCCCGGTCTCTACACTCCCTCCCTGTGTTTGAAAGAAGCAAGGGAAGTCTGCCCTCCTTCAGGGAGGAGTCGCCTCTCTTTGGGGCGGCTTCTAGAACAAGCCCTGCCCCACACTCCCAGCTCCTCGAGGCCACACACTGCCCCTCCTCCAGTCCCAACCCGGCAGCCTCACCAGGCACTCCCCCCCAAGGAAGTCGGGGATCACATCTTTATCCAGGTAGTCCACAAGGCCTCCAGGGTAACTGCTGCCACTGTAGATGAGGAACTTCTGCCTGGTGTTCTCATTGATGAAGGGGCTGATCTGAAATGGGGGAGATAAGCACATTAAAGAGAACGATTCAGTGGCTTCTAGTTCATTCAGTATGTCATGCACCTGTCACCTCTATCTAATTCCAAGACATTTTCATCCCCACAAAAGGACACGCCACCCCCATGAGCAGTCACTCCCTGTCCCCTCCCCCCAGCCCCTGGAAACCACAGGCTGCTTCCTGTCTCTACAGCTTTGCCTGTTCTGGGCATATTGTATAAACGGATACAGTATGAGGCCTTTTGTGTCTGGTTTCTTTCATTTAGCATGATGTTTTCATGGTGCATCCATGCGTTATAAAAAGGAAGCATTATCCGTGCTTCCTTTTTATGGCTGGATACTATTCCACCGTATGGATGGTCATGTTTTGTTTATCTCAGATGGAATCTCAACACTGCATTCTAAGCTGCATGCCAATCATGTTTTTCACAACATCCTCAGTGCTGGCATGGTATCTGGTTCAGTAAATAGGTGGGGAAGGAGGAATGGAAGGAGGAAGGAAGGAAGGAAGGAAGGAAGGAAGGAAGGAAGGAAGGAAGGAAGGAAGGAAGGAAGGAAGGAAGGGTGGGTGGGAGGGAGGGAAGGAAGGAGGCATTTAGCATGGCAGGGCACAGACCAGTTCAGCAAGAAATGCTACTGGCAAAAGGCCGATTGGGAACTGGGACCCCACCTGTGTGGTCACTCTGCTTTGGCCCCACCCTGGGACGCTGTCCCCTGCTGTGTCTGGTGTGGTCAATGGAAGGGGAAGCAGCATATGAGGTGGGGGGGGGGGGTTCTTCTCCTATCCCTCCCCACCTCAGTGCCCCTAGAAGCCACAGCTCCTCTGGCAGCTGCCATTCTCACCCTGTTCCAGCTCTCAGGGGCTCTGATGACAACCTGTCAGTGGTTGTGAAATCAATTTAGTACATTGTGACTAGCCTGTGTGTGTGTGTATACATGCATGCATGTGTAGGGTTGCAGCATAAAATGTATTTTTTTACTCTGGGTCATGGGCAAAACGTTTTAATATCCCTGTAGCATAGGATTCTCAGAACCTGCTTACAGGGGTCCTGGGAAGCCTGTCCAATTCTGAGTGTGACTCTGGTGTCCACGAAACAGGACAAAAGATACACAACATGTGCTCTACCCGTACAGTGGAATATTTCAAACCTAAAAGGAAATGAAGTCCTGAGAAACGCTACGCTGTGGATGAGCCTGAAAGCATTATGCTGAGTGAGGAATCAGACGCAAGTAACCTCTTACTGTTTGATTTCATTTATGTGAAATATCTCAAATACGTAAACCCACAGAGACCCAAAGTAGGTTCATGGTTGTCAGGAGCCAGGGGAGGAGGGTGGTAGTGACGGCTAACGGTTTCCTTCTGGGGAGACGAAAACGGTCTAGAATTAGGTAGTGGTGCTGGTTGCACAACTCTGTGAAGACACTAAAGGTCACGGACTTGTGCACTTTGCAGTGGTGAGCTTGATGGTGTCTGAGTTAGAAGAAAAGACACCGGACAAGCAGGCAGGGCCGCTCACAGAGGGACCCCTCCCATCTCCGGGCCCTGCTCTTACCAGCGTCCAGAGCACAGGGAAGACGCGGGGGGCGCGCACGATGAGCAGCCGGCCCAGCGTCTCGGGGTAGTGGGCCTCGACCACCTCAATCATCCGCAGGAGGGCCTTCACCCCCGGCCGCCACAGGTGCCGCATGTTGAGCCCTTCCAGGTCCACCAGGCAGGTCCAGGAGCTGCAAGACAGGAGCCCTCACTCCACCTTGCCCTGCCACCTCTCAAGGTCTCCAGCGCCCCCTGCAGGGACCCAGGGGCTGACAGGCAGGGAGGGACAGGCTCAGTGAGGCAGGGCTGGGAGCAGAAGGGTCAGGGCCCACAGGACATTGCTGGATCCTGCCGCCATGGTGAGGCCACGTGGTAAAGAGGCTCAGAGTGTGGGCTCGGAGGCTGAGCCCCCGAATTCCAGTGTCACCCTCACCCTTGAAAGCTGTGTGACCTGGGCAACTTCCTCCCCCTCAGGACAGTGTCTATGACAGTGACAGGCTCCAGCTCAAGCAGCTGTTAGGACTAAATGAGACGTATATGTAAAGGGCAGGCTCATAGCACCCACTCGGTAAAAGCTACTTATTACTACTGATTGTTGGAAAGATGCTGATAACAAAATAGAGCTCAAGCACTCCTGGGTTTGCCACCTGCTGTGTGGCCTTGACCAAATTACCTAACCTCTCTGTGCCTCCACTGCATTAGTACTAATTCATTAGGAAAATGACAATTTTACCGCTGCACTAGTCCCTGGAAGCCTCTCCACCCCAGCTTCGTTCCCTTCACCCTGCCAGACCGCCGTCACACCTGTCATCTGAGCCATCCCAGATGAACTCTGCCTCCAGCCAGGACCCTGAGTGATCCATTCCCCGCCCCACCCCAGGAGATGTCCCCTTAGGAAAGCCCCCAATGGCAAAGGAAGGTAATTTTCATCAAGGTCAGGACTTGGAATAAAAACTTCAGTAGCACGTCCTGCCTGCTCCTCCTTCATAGGACTGGGATAAGGATGCCAGGAATCAAGGTGCTGAGGAGAGTACCCGCCACACAGTAAGTTCTAGATGCATCTCCTAACAGTGACTGTTTTTGACAAGCCATGAAGAAGCCCTAGAGCTGGTGATACTGGTCCCACTTGACAGAGGGGAGAGGTCCAGTGCCTTTGGGGGCGATGATGCTGTGAGTACTGGTGTGGGAAACTGGGCTCGGAAGTTGGGGGCGCCAGGGAAGAACGGTGGGTTCCCTGATGTGCCAGGACAGCTATGAGTCTGCATGCCTGAGAGATAGAGTCAGGGTGGCACTTGGGGGAGGGGGAGGTGTCCCAAAAGGCAAAGGCCAGGAGGATGCATGGCATGAGCTCTGCCACTTACCCGCTTAGCATCCTGGGGAGGGCATCACTACTCTGAGCCTCAGTTTCCCCCTATAAAGGACAGGACGGTATGGTCCCTGCCTCACAGGATCACTGTGAGGATCCAGCAAGGACACTTCTCTGAAGGGCCATGCGTAGTGAACCTGGGCTGTCTGTACTGTTCAGGGAAATGTATCCCTGGCGGGGTCTTGCCTGATGGGACGGCCAAACTGCCTGGTGTTCCCTTCACATCTCTTCTGTCCTTCCTCGTTGACTGAGAGAACCTGGAGGTAGAGAAGGCGCTGGTGAGCTACTGCACTCGGCTGCTCACCGCAGGCAGCCCCAGGGGCTCCAGGAACTGGGGACCCGACTCACGTGCTGCAGCAGCGCCTCCTCCCCCACAGCCTTCATCAGGCCCTTGGTGTCCATGTGGCCCAGGCGCAGGATGTACAGGGGGCGGCCTTCTGTGCAAAGAAGGGGGGACGCAGTATAGGGAGTGCTGGGGAGGGCCAGGCCGTGGCTCACCACGGCCCATCCCTCCATCATTTACTAATAGCTCGCCTGTTCCTGCGAGGGGCTGACACCAATCACGGCGAAAGGAACAGAGCGTGTGCTAAAAACACGGGTTCACACCGGAAAGGAGACTGAGGTGCATACAGCAACTCTCTGTATGACCCTGGCTACTATTCTGAAAACCCCAAACTGTCCTAACGTTAAAAGATTAGAGTAAAAACTTTCAAAAGGGAGATAAGCCATGTGATGAAGGAGCAGTGGAGAGAGTAGATAAAAGCCGGCTGTTAGCTTTCTGTCGGCCAAAGCAAAAAGGAAAAATAAGGAATTAGAGACCAATGCAGTCGATGCTTGTTACTCTCGTTTAGTTGTTCTACAATCACCTTGAACACTGAAGTATCGAATACAGACCCGCTGCTTCCAGGAAAAACACAGGGTTAGGTTCCTGCCAGCCTCTAGTCATAATATTTTTGTCAACTGATCAATACATAACCTTGTTTTCTGTGATTCTAGTTAAGGACACCTTATTTAGTTGGCTTTGTTGATTCAGTAACACTGAACTCACGGCCAGCAGCACTGAAATGCAGGTCTGATCTAACTCACACAGTTTCTCCGTGAGGCACATCATAGCCATCGTGCACTTAGAAACACGAGGCAGCACTTCTGCACTGTGCTTGGAGGCCATTGCAAACAGCACAATCACAACCAAAAGCACAAAAATGAAAGAAAAAAACCCACAAGTGGCACTAAATAGACTGCAAAAAGGATGCTGTTTCCAGTCTGAGCGCTGGAGCAGGAAGGAAGGAAGACGCCCAGTTCAAGCTCAGCCAGGGACATGCAGGGCGGGCACTGTGCGCATGTTCGCAAATGACCACCAACACTTCCTGAGTATTGATTCGGGGGTGATAAATGCAATACGTGAATAATGGGACCGACTCCCTGAAGGACAATGCCTCAGCCCGTTCTTCAGGAGAGTCAAGCATTTGCTCTATTCAGCATACAGATGACCCTTAAACAGCATGGGTTTGGCTCAGTGTATATGCAATTTTTTTTTTCAATAAATATGCTGTCAGCCCTCCATATTCCTGGGGTTTACATCCAGGGATCCCACCACCAGCAGTTCAATGCATTGTTGTATACCATTTTATATAAGGAACTTGAGCATCTGTGGATTTTGATATCCTCAAGGGGTCCTGGAACCACTCTCCTGTATATATCAAAGGACAACTGTAGTTAAGTTTTGGGGAGTCCAAAATTATACATGGATTTTCAACTGCGCAAGAGTGGGTCAGGGCCTATAATCCCTGCCATGGTCCAGGGTCAACTGTGCATGAATTTTTATATAAAGGACATTGACAATCATGCGAGGCACTGGCTTCAATGGCAGTTTAATTTTAAAAATCCAAATAAATTTATAGTAGGTTGAATAATATCTCCCCATCATGATCACCCATAACTTCAGAATGTGGCCTTTTTTGGAAGTAGGGTCTCAAGGTGAGCTCACACTGGATCATTGTTGGCCTTACATCCAATGACTGGGGGTCATTGTAAGAAGAAGAGAGGCCTGGCCGGTGTGGCTCAGCGATTGAGTGTGGACCCAGGAACCAAGGGGTCGCTGGTTCAATTCCTCGTCAGGACATATGCCTGGGTTTCGGGCTCGGTCCCCAGTGAGGGGTGTGCAGGAGGCAGCCAATCGATGATGTTCCTCTCTCATCAATGTTTCTACCTCTCCCTCTCTCTCTAAAAATCAATAAAAACATATTTTGAAAAAGAGGAGGACGCAGAGAGGAAGGCCATGTGGAGACAGACGCGGAGACTGGAGTGAGGCCGGGCCGCCAGAGTTCTGAGCGAGAAGGAAGGATTCTACCCTAGAGCCTGCAGAGGAGAGGGCCTGCTGACGCCTTGATTTCAGAAGTCTGCCTCCAGAACTGGGAGAGAATAAACTTCTGTTGTCTTAAGCCGCCCAGTTTGAGGTCATTTGCTGTGGCAGCCCCAGGGCACTATTTGCCTCAAGCCCAGCCCTGCCATCTTCATGGCTGGGAGTCATCCTCAGACGCCCAGAAGAGTCCAAAGGAGAAAGGAGAAGCCTGGAAAGCAGGGTTCACAGTGCACTCAGCAGTGAGTGACCTGGGATGCACCTGATATGACGTAGGCCAAGGGACGCACCTATGTCTTGGTAGTGCCAGCCCCCCGCATAGAACTCCTCCAGGAGGGCAGGGGGGTGCCAGGTCTGAAGGAGGAGGTCCACCTGGTGCTGCTTTCGCCAGCTCAAGGAATGGCACAGCATCTCCCGGGCCTTGTCCAGGTGGAAGTCACGAGCCCGCAGGAACCGAAGGATGTGCTGGTCTTTGGGAATCTGTGAGAAGGAGGAGGAGCGACCCAGAGAATGGTGGTCCCTAACCCAGTAGATAGCATTATGGGAAGTGAATCTCCTGTGTCCTGAAAATAGTTAGCTGGGGAAGGACCGTAGGCATCCACAAGCCACGGGGTGCTGGCAGCTCCCAGAAGCCAGGAGAGACACAGAACAGGTTCTCCCCCAGGGTTCCTAAAGGAACCCACTCTGCTATCACCTTGATCTTATTTGTGTGGCTGAGAACTGGGAGCAAATAAATTTCGGTTGTTGTAAGCCACCCAGCCTATGGCCTTTTGTTTCAGCAGTCCCAGAAAATAAACACAGTCCTCTTGGTATGTTACATGAGCCGATAAATAATACCTCCCCTCCTTTTTTTTTTTTTTTTTTTTTTTGCCTTGTTCAAGCTGCATTCCTGCCACATATAACCCAAAGAGTCTAGCAAATAGCAGAGGGGACACGTGAAGACCCCACCAGCTCTCCTCCCTTCCTTCTCTCTGGCAAATATCAACAACCAAGGTAAAGGCAGCGCCAACCAAAAGCACCCTTTAGGGAGTTCTCATTCTGAACCAGACTTGGATCTAAGCACTTTACGTGGATTCCCTTTAACTCACCAAGGGAGGCGAATACTAACCTTATCCCAATTTTACATATGAGGAGCAGGCAGGCTACATCACAGCCCAGTACTAACTCCCTTGTCTGCCTCCCAACGTGGGGAGGAAAGGCCATCAACTTATGACTAAGCAGGACGTTCCAGCTCAACAGAATTAAAGGTCAAGTCCATGCTTGGGACCCAAATGCATATTGGACCTTCTTGTGATGGGGCTGAGTCTAAAGGCAAAATCCGCATGCAGTCAAAAATCAACCCTCGCAAGTCAGCAAGTCTTTTAAAAAGAATAGCGTGCTTGGTTTTGTGAATAGCAGTGGTTGTCAGTTGGGGGTGACTGTGTCCTGAGGGGACATTGGTGATGTCTGGAGCCATTTTTGGTTGTGACAACGTGGGGAGAAGAGCTCATGCATCTAATGGGTGGGGGTCAAGGATGCTGCTCAAAACCCTGCAGTGCACAGCACAGCCCCCACCACGAAGAATTGTCTAGTCTTGCCCTGGCCAGTTTGGCTCAGTGGATAGAGCGTCGGCGTTGGACTGAAGGGTCCCGGGTTCAATTCGGTCAAGGGCACATACCTTGGTTGCAGGCTCCTCCCCAGCAAGGGCCCTGGTCGGGGGTATGCAGGAAGCAACCAATCGATGTGTTTCTCTCACTTCCACTCTCTAAAACAGAGGTTCTCAACCTTCTGGCCCTTTAAATACAGTTCCTCATGTTGTGACCCAACCATAAAATTATTTTCATTGCTACTTCATAACTGTAATGTTGCTGCTGTTTTGAATCGTAATGTAAATATCTGATATGCAGGATGGTCTTAGGCGACCTCTGTGAAAGGGTCGTTCAACCGCCAAAGGGGTTGCCACCCACAGGTTGAGAACTGCTGCTCTAAAATATCAATGGAAAAATATCCTCGGGTGAGGATTAAAAAAAAAAAAAAAAAAGGATTGTCTGGCCTTAATGACAGCGGTGCCTAGTCAGTGATAATGAGAGCATGTGTTACAGACACATGAAACCACATGTAATGAAAAGAAAGGCAAAGTCTAAGTACCCAGCATTACCAATGACACAAACTGGTTTCCCTGGCCCTCCCTCCCCAGTGCCTAGGCTGGGCAGCTCATGCTGAACATGCGTCTGCTCCAGCAGACCCAGCCTGCACTTGCCTTGCCTTTGTGTGTCTCCTGCAGCCAGTGCCGGAGCTGGATCAGGCAGCTCTCCTGCATGGGCGTGAGATGGCCCAGGCACCTCTCAATGTAGTCTGCGTCCAGCTTGTCCCCTGCCAGAGAAGAAGGGAACTTCAGGACAAGAGGGAGATGCTGTGTCTCTTCCCCGCCTTGTCTGCCCCTTCGGGAGCCCATGCCTGACTGACCACCTTGCATCTGAAATGTAGTTCCAAGCCACACGGTAGCCCTTTCACCAGATGACAGCCACCTGGGCTCCAATCCCCTAGTCTTTCCAATCCATCTCCAGGGTGGTTCTGAAAACTCATGCTGGGCCAACCTGGATCTCAGTCACAAGTGATATGTCCTCGTTGATCTTCGGGAATGGAAATAATCCCTGTCTCCTAGAGCTGTCCCGCCTCTGAATATTTTTTTTCATTGCCCCCCTTCCCCTTCCCTTCGGCAAGCATCAGCTTGTTCTCTATATCTATGGGTCTGTTTCTATTTTGTTTTATTTTCTCCTTTTTTTTTTAGATTCCACATATAAGTGAAATCACATTTGTCTTTTTCTGTCGAACTTATTTCACTTGGTGGTGATATCCTCTACTTCTATCCATGTTGTTGCAATTGGCAAGATTTCATTCTTTTTTATTGCTGAATAATATTCCATTGTATATATGTACCAGTCTTCTTTATCTACTTGTCTATGAATAGACACTTAGATTGCTTCCATATCTTGGCTAGTCATGCTGCAATGAACATGGGGGTGCATATATCTTTTAGGGTTAGTAGGGTTTTTTTCTTCGGATAAATACCCAGAAGCGGAATTGCTGGATCATATAGCTGTTCTATTTTTAACATTTTGAGGAACCTCCATCCTGTTTTCCACAGTGGCTGCACCAATCTGCATTCCCACCAGCAGTGCACAAAGAAGGGTTCCCTTTTCTCCACATCCTCACCAACACTAGTTGTTTATTGACTTATTGATGATAGCCATTCTGACAGGTGTGAGGTGATATCTCATTGTGGTTTTAATTTGCATTTCCCTCATGATTAGTAATGTTGAGCATCTTTTTGTATGTCTATTGGCCATCTGTATTTCTTCTTTGGAGAATTATCTATTCAGGTCCTTGCCAATTTTGTAAGTGGATTGTTTTGTTGTTGTTGTTGTTAAGTTGTATGAGTTCCTTATATATTTTGGATACTAACCCCTTATCGATGTATCATTTGTGCAATTTCACCTCTTTGGTTAAATTTATTCCTAGGTATTTCATGCTTTTTGATGCAATTGTAAATGGGATTGTTTTCTTAATTTTTCCTTCTGATTGTTGTTATTGGGGTAACAATTATTAGCAATATGCATCGTCTCAGTGAGTTCTACCTACACCCCTGTGAGGCAGGTGTCACTATTTTCCCACTTCAGAGAAGACAAAAACTGAGTCTGAGAGAGGCTCAGGACACTCAAATGAGTGAATGCATACAGAGTGGCCAGCATAACAGGCAGTTGATAAATACCAGTTCCTTTGCCTCTTCACCACTCGAGGCCCTGTGGGGTGCAAGGCTTTTCTTAAACTGATCTCAGAATACAGTTCATAACTGCACAGATCATTTCCACTGTTCAATCCCGTCTCACACAACTGGGCTGTTCAGGGTCAGCGTGTGCTGGCGGCTAGAGGCCTGGCTATAACCTGAGGTCCTGTGGCCCACTCTCAACTGTTGAGGTGGCAGATGCCGGCATGGTGAGGCATCTCAGTGTGTTAGACTCTCCACAGTGGGTGAGACGCTCTGCAAAGAGCAGCCCGGTGGGCATAGCTCTTTTTGTGTGCAGATGACACAGTGTCTACACACCCAGCAGCAGGACCCAGCGGTTCCTTCCAAAACAAATCCCAGGGCTGAGGGTCAGGCCATCTGCTCTAGGAGGCATCTGGGTAACTAGAGGCAAGAAAGAAGCTCTGTCCAGACCCACAGAGAGATCAGAGGCAGAGATGTTGGAGGCAGGTGGGGGGCTTTAAGGGGGGCAAGAAAGGGCTGAGGGAGAAAACACAGGGAGGCAGGAGATACCAGCATCCTTCCAGCCCCCAAGCAGCTGTGAGGCCCCTTTCACCCGAACACAAAGGCTCAGTGATCCAGAGCAGGGTGGAAGGAGCACGCCGTGCCTTCCACCAGCCATGCTGAGTACCAGCTCCACTGTGGACAGCCCAGACAGAGAAGGAAGGAAAGGGCTGCGTAAAACAGGAGGGCACGGCCTGCACAATGTCTGCACAGGAGGGGGCAGAAAGCAGCGTTGTAAAAAATTTTTTTAATATTATTAAAACGTATGTATGCCCTGGCCAGTTTCTTGGTGGTTAGAGTGTCAGCCCATGCATCAAAGGGTTGTGGGTTTGATCCCCAGACCCAATCAGGGTGAGTGCAGGAGGCAACCAGTCGATGTGTCTCTCTCACATCAGTGTTTCTCTCCCTCTCTCTCTCTCTCCCCCTCCTCCCCTCCCAGTTCCACTCTCTAAAAATCAATGGAAAAAGTGTCCTAAGGTGAGGATTGACCAAAGAATGTAAATACACACACACACAATGGCAGCCAGCTAGTACACACGGTTGGTGCAGAATAAATATTTGTTAAATAGGTGAATTTTGTTCTTCCTAAACACAACCCTGGATGTGTTTTTGGTTACAGAGTTTCTCTAAGTCAGGCAAGCTCTACACTTCCATGTGCCTAGGAGACACTGAAATGTCGAGAGCACAGTACACATAGTTAAAACTGGATTCGGGGGGGATGTGCAGTTTTGTATCCTATGTTTTCTTCCTTTAACATCATATTGTGAACATTTCCCATGTCAATAAAAGTCTGAAATACAACAAAAGGCTAATTGCCTTAATATGCAAAGAGCTCTCACAAAGTAGTAAGAAATTAATGGACAAAAAGGGAAATGGGCAAAGAACAAGAACAAGGATTCACAAAAAAGTTAAATAGAGTCACTAAACATGGAAAAATAATACTTGGCCTCACTCATAGGAAAGAGGTGATCACTAATTGACTAGTGGTCACTTTTTTCCTTTAAGTTTAAAATCTATATATATAAAAACCTAAGTGACCAACGACCAATGGTGGGGGGCCCAGCCAGCCAACCTCCCATGGTCCCTCCCCCTGGCTGGCTGGCCCCTCGCCCCCAATCAACCTCAATCACCAGCCAGGCTGAGGGACCCCACCCGTGCACAAATTTGCACACCAGGCCTCTAGCGTTTAATAATTGTCCTGCGGGGAAGGATAGTGAAGCCAGGGGTAAACACAGCCTCACACTTTTGGTGGAACATTGCCTAATACCTCCTTGCAGGCCTAATTCGTAAATCAACCAAAATTTTAGTTGCACGTAACCTTAACTTACCAATTCAACCTTTTGAATTATATACTGTGTAGATACTCATGCCAATATTTTAAAAACATTTTTGTAATTTAAAAAAACACACACAGAAACAACCTAAATATCCATCAGTAGGACACTAGCTAAATAAACTAAAAATAATCAATAAATGTTTATTAATAAGTAAGTGGTCATGTAACCACACCATGAAATACTGCAAAGTGCTAAGACACCAGCACTGATATGGAAAGTTGTTCAAAAAACATTGGTAATTGAAAAAACAAAGTATCATATAGAATGTATAATATGCTCTCCTCTGTTCAGCATAGGTTACACATGTATGTATGTATGTATGTATGTATGTATGTACATATTATGCATGTATAGGTGCCTAGTTTCACAAACACAAAACTATTGTTGCCTCCAAGGAGAGCAGAGGAGTCCTACTTCCTACCTGGATTTTTCCCACCGTGATTACGCATTACTCGTAAAATCTAAAATAGTAATCAAACCAGAGAAAACGGGAGCCCAAAGGCACCAGATCAAGTCAAGTCCTGATCTAGAAATAAACCAGCTCTGGCTCTTGGGCTGGAAGAGAGAGAGGGCAAAGCAGCCATGACAGGGAGAAGGCTGTCATTCCAGGACCCAGGCCCACCCCCGAGGAGCCCTATGGCAGTTCTCCCTCCCCACCCCTCAGAATGAGCAAACCCCATGCAGACTTCCTAGGAGTTTGGGCCTCAGCCATAGTCACCTACCTTCCGTACCAACCATCTCTTCAGTGGGGCCCTGGGTGCTTCTGGGCCCATTGATCTCCAGCGAGCTGGGATCTCCCAGCCCAGGCTGGGAGCGGGCGTCTTCCTCTCGGACCGAGGCAGGCGTCCACCGGGGAATGTGAGAGATGCCCTGGGAGATGAGCTCATTCAGGTAATGTTCAATCACCTCCTTCCCCTGGAAGCCAGAGAGAACCAAGACACATCAGCACCGGGGCAGGACAGCGGGGTAACCACCATCAGCCTGGGAGTCACCCTTACCTGGCTGTGGTCCCAGCCTGACACGTGACTCTTACGCAGTTGGAATGTGGCCAAGCCAAATCGAAATATTTTATGAATGTAAAATACACACCGGATTTGCAAGATTTGGTATCAAAGAACGTAAAATACCTCCCAAGTAAGTTTTATATTGATAACCCATTGGACAAAATATATTATTAAGATGAATTTCATCTGTTTCATTACACTAAAGGCCTCTACTCAGTGATGTGTCTCAGATCTTTAAACCAAGCGGGGACAATTTTAACCAGGAAAAAGCATTATACAATGTCCCTTCTGTGTCCACAGATCTTACACGCAAGCCTGGGAGTAATCAGGACAGTGATTATGGTGCCCCCGTTACAGGCTTGCTGTCCATCCATCATCTTCTGTAATATGGCCATTGTTAGAATACCCATTCTCCAGCTGAGGAAGGTTAAGGATCTTGCGTGATATCACAGGAGTTGTCAAGTAGCAGAGTGGGTTTTGAACCAGGACTGGCAGCCCCTAAGGTCTGTGCACTTTTCTCCCTGTGACGGATGGAGCCTCTGTCTTACCCTCTTGACGTTGGCTGTGTACTGCTTCATGGCAATCTTCTCCAAGGCACTTTCAAAACCAAAGAAGGACCGGATGTCGAGCGAGGCAGATTGCTCAAAGCAAGTCCACTCTTCATTCTCAGGGTGGACCTGAAACCAAGGTAGGGGCGATGGCACAGTCTCAGGGTGGGGGACACCAGGTCTCTCTTGGTGGCCTGTGCCAGCTAGAGCATTCAGTGGACAGCACTGTCACAGCTTGCAACAGCCGAGGGGACCAGCAGTACCAAGAGCCCCCCCAGCCAGAACACAAGGTCTAACGTGTTAGAGAACAGGCTCTGGCCAGGTAGCTCGATTGGTTAGGCATCATCCAGATACACCAAGGTTGAGGGTTCAATCCCCAGTCCGGGCACATACAAGAGTCAACCAACAAATGCATAAATACATGGAACAACAAACTGATGTTTTTCTCTCTCTCTTCCTCTCCCTTCCTCTCTCCCTTCCTCTCGTTCTAAAAATCGATAAAAAATCTTAAAAACAAACAAACAAAAAAACACCTGTAAAATGCCATGGCTGCCACAGAAATGCCATTTGGGATCTAGCACAGCTACGTCGTCTCATTTGCTGCTCCCGCACCGCTGAGGCAGGCTCTGCCGAGGTCCCCTCTTACACACACGGAAGGGTGGCTCAGAAAAGGGGAAGCATCTTGCCTAATGTCACTCAGCGAGAAACGCCCCCCTCATTCTGGCCCGTCCTCCACCAAAGGGTCACACCTGCTGCTCCCTCCCCCAGGACTCACTTCTCAGCCTTCTCACCCTTCAGCTGCCAGCTGCAATGGCACCTCCTCAGGGAAGCCTCAGGGACAGTTACCAAGGCAGCACCCTCCTCTTGTTTTCTGTAATTCTACCTGGTGGATCCCTCCTGAGCATGTGTGACAGTTGTAGGTCTATACTGATTTGTTTTTTGGGTTTTTTTTTTTGTTTTTTGTTTTTTTGTTTTTTGGGGGGGCGGTGGTTCTGGCCTGAGTCTCCCACTGGGATGGAAATTCCATGAGGGCAATGGTCAGGCCCATTTGTCCACGGTGCCCAGCACTTTTGAGGGTGCCTGACACATAGTAGGTGCTCAATCAGTATGCACTGGAGAATAATAAGTAGCCTTAACTATATTAAAAGATAGCACATACGCAGGACTTAGCATATGCCAGGCACTGATCTCAGGGGTTTGAATGTTTTACTTCCTTTAGTCCTCACCACAACCTATGCGGCAGGCACCATCAGCCCATTTTACAGGTGGAGAAATAAGGCACAGTTTCATGAGGCAGGAAAGGAACGAGAGAAGAATGGAGGGCGAGGAAAAGTTGCCAGGTTTAGCCAATTAAAAGCGGGATGCCCAGTCACATTTGAATTTAAGATAAATAACAAATACTATTTTAGTAAGTATGTCTCAAACGTTTATTTTAAACAACTTAAACTTTTTAAAAAAGGTATTGGCTGTGTATCTGAACTGCAGATGTAGGGAGCAGCCTCTGCATCTTTTCGGACAAGGTCCTGGGAGGGAGAGAGGGAGGGAGGGAAGGAGAAAGGGAGGGGTTGGCCGGGAAGCGGGTGCTCCAGCCGGCGAGGGGGGAGACAGGGCGGGGACTGGGGGCGGGAGGCGGTCGCCCTGCGCGCGCTCACCGTGTAGCTGCAGTTCTCACGGACCACCACGCGGCTGGCGAAGGTCTCGTTGTGCGCATCGATGCGGAGCGTCCTCTCCTTCCAGTTCAAGACGTTCCTCTGCACGAAGACCACGTGCTCCACACCTGCGATCTGCAAGGGACGGGGGGAAGGGGCGCGCAGGGG